>JAJQKJ010002300.1:0-163256 GCA_029574335.1 Rana kukunoris
AAAAAGCAAAGGCAGCAGCTGAATAAGCATGTCCGTCATCGGCCCCGAGCTCAGGCAGGACACAGATCGGCCTCCTTGGGCCTTATACTGAACGTTTTAGTAATAAGAGAATGTGACTAATTAACAGCACACATAATTTTTCTTTACAGAGGCTGTCCTACCAGCAATATTCCCAGTATTGTAAAGTGGCGCCCACTGCCCACTTGTCAAAGAACTTAGCCCACCATCTAGAGATCCAGCTAATGAACCATGTGTGTCCTTTCTGCATTGTTCATTAGGATGATATCTTTCAAATCAAAGAAGAAAACTTCTCCAAAAATCGCTCCGCTGAACCGCAGGATGACAGGGCGATCCCGGCACACTGTGCAGGGACTGCCCTGTCTTTTCTCCACTCTTCTCTATCAGATGAACAGGGATCAGATGAACACGAACCGTTTGTTTGTGTTCCCCCGATCCGCAGACGGATGGAAAAATAGGGTTTTCCTCCGTCTGCAGAATCGTAGGATTGCGGAACCAGGCGCGATCGAGTGTCAGCAGATGTTCATCTGCTGACACCCGCAATCTCATTGGGACCAATGTACAGTGCAGAAAATAAGTATTTGAACACCCTGCTATTTTGCAAGTTCTCCCACTTGGAAATCATGAAGGGTTCTGAAATTGTCATCGTAGGTGCATGTCCACTGTGAGAGACATAATCAAAAAGAAAAATTCCAGAAATCAAAATTTATGAATTTTTAACTATTTATTTGTATGATACAGCTGCAAAGAAGTATTTGAACACCTAGAATTCTGACCCTCAAAGACTTGTTAGTCTGCCTTTAAAATGTCCACCTCCACTCCATTTATTATCCTTAATTAGATGCACCTGTTTGAGGTCATTAGCTGCATAAAGACACCTGTCCACCCCATACAATCAGTAAGAATCCAACTACTAACATGGCCAAGACTAAAGAGCTGTCCAAAGACACTAGAGACAAAATTGTACACCTCCACAAGGGTGGAAAGGGCTACGGGGAAATTGCCAAGCAGCTTGGTGAAAAAAGGTCCACTGTTGGGAGCATTCATTAGAAAATGGAAGAAGCTAAAACATGACTGTCAATCTCCCTCGGACTGAGGCTCCATGCAAAATCTCACCTCTGTGGGGTCTCAATGATCCTAAGAAAGTGAGAAATCAGCCCAGGACTTACACGGGAGGAGCTGGTCAATGACCTGAAAAGAGCTGGGACCACCGTTTCCAAGGTTACTGTTGGTTAATACACTAAGACGTCATGGTTTTGAAATCATGCACGGCACGGAAGGTTCCCCTGCTTAAACCAGCACATGTCAAGGCCCGTCTTAAGTTTGCCAATGACCATTTGGGATGATCCAGAGGAGTCATGGGAGAAAGTCATGTGGTCAGATGAGACCAAAATAGAACTTTTTGGTCATAATTCCACTAACCGTGTTTGGAGGAAGAAGAATGATGAGTACATCCAAGAAACACCATCCCTACTGTGAAGCATGGGGGTGGTAGCATCATGCTTTGGGGGTGTTTTTCTACCGCACATGGGACAGGGCGACTGCACTGTATTAAGGAGAGAGGATGACCGGGGCCATGTATTGCGCGAGATTTTGGGGCAACAACCCTCCTTCCCTCAGAGCTGTTGAAGATGGGTCGAGGCTGGGTCTTCCAACATGACAATGACCCGGAGCACACAGCCAGGATAACTAAGGAGTGGCTCTGTAAGAAGCATATCAAGGTTCTGGCGTGGTCTAGCGCCAGTCTCCAGACCTAACCCAATAGAGAATCTTTGGAGGACCTCAAACTCTGTGTTTCTCAGCGGCAGCCCAGAAACCTGACTGATCTAGAGAAGATCTGTGTGGAGGAGTGTGGGCCAAAATCCCTCCTCCAGTGTGTGTGCAAACCTGGTGAAAAACTACAAGAAACGTTTGACCTCTGTAATTGCAAACAAAGGCTACTGTACCAAATATTTAACATTGATTTTCCTCAGGTGTTCAAATACTTATTTGCAGCTGTATCATACAAATAAATAGTTAAAAAAATCATACATTGTGATTTCTGGAATTTGTATTTTTGATTATGTCTCTCACAGTGGACATGCACCTACGATGACAATTTCAGACCCCATCGCCATGATTTCCAAGTGGGAGAACTTGCTAAAATAGCAGGGGTGTTCAAATACTTATTTTCTGCACTGTATGTACCTTTTTCATCTGTACAAGGATGGATGGGATGAAAAAGCGGACATTACGGTCTGCCCGTGTGAAAGAGCCTTAAGATATACATGAGAGTATCAATATTTAATATATCAGAATTGTCCCAAATAGCCCCACAGTCGGGTTCGGTGATCAAATGACACAATTTTATATCTGCCTTTTATAGCTTTTGCATTTTATAGAGGAAAAGTACGTGGGCTGCTTAGTTTAACTGCTATAACATGTATTAATTCTGTAATCTGAAGTAGTCCCTGCTAAGTGAGGCTGCTGCGCCCCTAATGACAATCTAATTTGCCCCAAAACATACTAATATGTGGTTGCTAGGGCAGTATATCTTCACTTTTTGAAGTCTCGGTTTTTTACAGTCAATATAGATGTTTTATGACAGGTGTACACATTATGATCTAGGGTCTTTTCTGTTCCAGGTACATCGAGTGGGTGAATGCAGACAGTGGTTTTTGAGCCACATGAAAGCTTTTTTACCTTGTTCTCAGAGCCACAGAGCACAAGACTCACCGGCTACAATTAAGAGAGGACATTGTCCAGGATCAAGACCTAGAAGCATCTGTAACAAGTAAGCATGGAACAGGAGTCACCAGGATGTCAAATGCACCTGCAATCAATTCTAAATGGTCTTGGATGTGTCTAAAATAGATATTAAATTCACACAAGCATTTGCAGCCCAAATCCTGTTGGCTGCAGTTTTTAAAACGGTGGTTTAATAGGACAAAGGACTATTGCAGGCCATACACGATTCGAATTTCGAACGAGCCGTCGAGCGGATAAACGAACGCGGCGATTATAAAAGCATGCGAGTGTACCATCAATTACATACGAAAAATCGAGCGAGGAAAACACAATGTTTTCATACCATAGAGGAAGTGATGTAATCTTCTGTGGCCTTTTAAACACACACCCCCTACTGTCAAAAGTCGGGTTCGTGCCAACTCGGATCATGCGCAGTTATGTTTCTTGGGAAAAATCGTCCCAACTCTACCAACGATACGATTTTTGGACGTTTTTCGCAAAAAAAAAACCAACATGTTGGTTTTTGAAATTTCGCCTGTCGTACGAAAATCGCGTGTCGAACACACACACACTAATGATACGAAAAATCGTGCCGATTTATAACGCTCGTATGCGATTTTCGATCGAAATTCGAATCGTGTATGGCCTGCTTATGTCAGGGAGCATTCAGTATTGAGTGATCATTGATCTGCTTCATCATCATTGAACAAGTAATCAAGCTTTTTGGACCCTTTTACCAAACAAAAGCTGGATGATGACTTGTCTCAATAAGGTTAGAGAAGGCCACTGGAGGCATGATTAACTTCTGCCCAGACCAATTTTTAGTTTTCAGCGCTGTGTACTTTTGAATGACAATTGCGCGGTCGTGCGACGTGGCTCCCAAACAAAATTTACACAATTTTTTCCCCCACAAACAGAGCTTTCTTTTGGTGGTATTTGATCACCTCTGCAGTTTTTTATTTTTTGCACTATAAACAAAAGAAAGCGTAAATTTGGGAAAAAAACACAAAATGTTTTTACTTTTTGATTTAATAAATATCATAATTTTATTTTATTTTTTACTTCTTTTTTTTTTTTATTTTTTTTACTCAGTGAAGACTGATACGTATTTCTTCAACATATTTTTGGTATAAAAAAATCGCAATAAGCGTATTTTTTGATGGTTGGCACAAAAGTTCTAGCGTCTACAAAGAAGGAAATTATGGAATTTTTTTAATTTAATTTTTTTTTTTTTTTATTGTGACATTGCGGCGCACACATCGGACACTTTTGACACATTTTTGGGGCCAATCACATTTACACAGCGATTTGTGCTATAAAACGGCACTGATTACTGTGTAAATGTGACTGGCAGGGAAGGGGGTTAACACTAGGGGGGGCGCTGAAGGGGTTAAATATGTTACCTAAAGTGTGTTCTAACCGATGTGTGTCTCCTCTGTACTGGAACACACATCAGTCTCCTCACCGCTGACAGGACATGGATCTGTGTGTTTACACACACAAATCCATGGTTCTGCCGTGATTGCGGGCAATCGCGAATGCCCGGCGATCATCGCGACCGCCTGGCATGTGCACCGGGTCCCGAGGAATGCGGCACCCTAGCGGACGGAAAATGCAAGAAAATGCAAGGACGTCATATGACGTCCAGTCTGAAGGACGAAGGGTCCCCACCGACGTCATTTTACTATGGCTCGGTGAGGAAGTGGTTAAAGTGGTTGTAAAAACAATTTTTTTTTTTTTTTTTTTCTTTAACCTCAATACATTCCCTGCATTGGTTTGATCTTTTTCCTCATTACCCAGCTAGTACAGTTTCAAGTCGATCACTGAAGTGCCTTCTGGCTCTGTGATACTCGTTTCAAACAGATTTGTTTACAGCTTGTGTTATAGTAGAAACGCCTGTCATCTGATCTACGACCGGTGTATTTGGTGTTGCTTGTTGTCGATGGTATCTTTGCATACTAATGCGGTGTGGTGTCTTATCTGTGAGGGCTGCAGCAGAGAGCATCTGTTAAAATACACCTGTAGCAGATAGACATTTACTCGGCATACTTACCAGATGACAGATAATGGAGAGAGGCTTATGCCGCGTACACACGGTCGTTTTTGCGATGGAAAAATAACGGTGTTTTTTTAAAACGTCATTTAAATTGATCATGTGTGGGCCAAAACGTCGTTTTTTGTCTTTCCAAAAAAACGACCAAAAAAAAATTCCAACATGCTTGAATTTTTTGTGTGTCGTTTTTCAAAACGTAGTTTTTTGTTTCACAAAAAGTCACCGTGTTGTAGCAAAAACGTCGTTTTAAAACGACGTTTTTTTTCAACCCGCACATGCCCAGAAGCTAGTTATGAAGCGAGCTTTAATGGAAAAGAGTGGTGAACGTAACCTCGCTTTTTGTGAAAAAAAACGATGGTGTGTATGCAACATCGTCTTTTGAAAGTGACGTTTCAAAAACGTCGTTTTTTACTTCACAGAAAACTTCGTTTTTTTTTTCATCACAAAAAATGATCATGTGTACGCGGCATTAGAGTGTAATTAAAAACAGTTAGACGAAGCTCATTAAATACCCAACAAAGGCTTATGGTATGTTAAAAAGTTGAAACTTGATAAAGAAACATGATGTGTATTGTAAAGGCATAAGGTAGCAACTTAATTTAATGTGTTTATCTGTGTATGAACAAGTGTATTGTCTTCAAATAAAAATTTCAAATATCGACTCGTCGGCGGGTGTGTCCACCTGTCACATGTACAAGGACGTTGTGATCACATACATTGACATTTCATTCAGCTTGCATGAATGGTTTTTCAATTTGTGCAATAAATGTTTTCTAAAAGGGAATAGAATTCTAGGATTGCATCGTTAGAGGGGTCACCAGCAGGAGAAAGGGGGGGGGGGGGGGGGTTCTGATTCCCCCATATAGATATTTAGTGAGACCTCATTTAGAATACTGTGTCAGTGTTCTGGAGACCTCACTTACAGAAAGATATTAATAATATAGAACAAGTCCAGAGAAGGGTGACAAAAATGATGAAAGGTCTGGGGGATAAAACGTATCAGGAGAGAGTGTGGCTCAACCCCTCCCCTGATCACTCCTCCACTAGCTGTGATTGGCTCCTGCTGCTGTGTCTCCTCCAAAGAGGGAGGATAGACCCGGATGAGCCATTGCTCTTATCGCTGAATCGAGATCGGGCTCAGGTAAGTATTAAGGAGGAGGGGGCTTAGGAGGATGCTGCACACAGAAGGTTATATTACTTTATAGACCGTTAGTCTTTACAACCACTTTAAATACATCAAGGGGGTGAATAAGGTGTAAGAGGGCAGGATTTTCAATATAAAAACCCCGACCAAGAAGACGGGGGCATGACCTCAAACTAGCAGGAGCAAAGTTTTTAAAACTAATCTTAGAAAGTATTATTTTACTGAAAAGGTAAGTTGATGTTTGGAATAGACTTCCAGCAGAAGTAGTGAGCCAATCAACAGTAAGTGGCTTCAAACATGCTTGGACAAACCTAGATCTATACGCAGACTAAAAAGTTAACAAAAAACAAAACCTAAACCTGTATAAACTAAAAAAAATGGGCTGACTTTTTTTTTTTTTTTTTTTTATGCCATTACTTTTTGTGTTTCCAAATAGACCCCTTACTATGTCATTGTTCAATTTTACACAAAACCATTTTGATTACAATAAAATTATTTTGATCAGTCTTGGACAGAAAACCTGATCTGAGGAAATGGATACCGTAAATGAGATTTTTAGGTGTATGGTGCATAGAACACTTGGACAGTTTGAAAGTACAGTATAAACATTGTAGAGCTGAAACTATTTCCATTATCGATTATTCAAAGCCGCGGACCCGCTGCGATGGATCGAGCAGTGGGGGAGCACGGAGGCACAGGATCCTTGTGTTTCCATGCGCCCCCCACCTCCCTGCTCGCCCGCGGATCGCGGCGGGTCCGCGGACGGCCGGTAGTTGAGGCCTGCGGCCTTGTGAAGTCCTTCTGTGAGCTGGCGCCCGTCTGGTGGTGGCCGTTTGACATTACAATGTTAAACAAACAAGTCCAAATTGTAATGTAAATTTTTCACTATTTCACTGCCATCTCCTTTCCCTCTAATTAGAACCCCCAAACTATTATATACATTTTTTTTTCTAACACCCTAGAGTGAATAAAATGGCGATCATTGCAATACTTTGTGTCACGCCCTATTTGCGCAGCGGTCTTGCAAGCGCACTTTTTTAGGATTAAATTTTTTTTTAAAAAAAACAAAAAAACATAAAGTTATCCTCAATTTTTTTTAGTTTGTGAAAGATAATGTTACACCGAGTAAATTGCATACCCAACATGTCATGCTTCAAAATTGCCGTCCGCTCGTGGAATGGCGTCAAACTTTTACCCTTTAGGCGACGTTTTAAAAAAAATCTACAAGTTGCATGTTTTGAGTTTACAGAGGAGGTCTAGAGCTAGAATTATTGCTCTCGCTCCAACAATCGTGGCGATACCTCACTTGTGGTTTGAATACAGTTTACATATGCGGGCGGGCGCGCAAGCTCCTCGGGATGGGGCGCGTTTTCTGGCTCCTAACTTTTTTAGCTGGCTCCTAGATTCTAAGCAAATTTGTCAAGCCCTGCCGGGGAGAAATAGTGCCCCAGCATTGGGTTCCCCGGGAGGCAATGTGTGCCCCAGCATTGGTGTTCCGGGAGGCGAGTGCCCCCGCATTGGTGTTCCCGGGAGGCGTAGTGCCCCAGCATTGGTGTTCCCGGAGGCGTAGTGCCCCAGCATTGGTGTTCCCGGGAGGCGTAGTGCCAGCATTGGTGTTCCGGGAGGAGTAGTGTGCCCCAGCATTGGTTTTTCTCCGGGAGGCGTAGTGCCCCAGCATTGGTGTTCCCGGGAGGCATAGTGCCCCAGCATTGGTGTTCCCGGGAGGCATAGTGCCCCAGCATTGGTGTTCCCGGGAGGCATAGTGCCCCAGCATTGGTGTTCCCGGGAGGCATAGTGCCCCAGCATTGGTGTTCCCGGGAGGCATAGTGCCCCAGCATTGGTGTTCCCGGGAGGCATAGTGCCCCAGCATTGGTGTTCCCGGGAGGCATAGTGCCCCAGCATTGGTGTTCCCGGGAGGCATAGTGTGCCCAGCATTGGTGTTCCCGGGAGGCATAGTGCCCCAGCATTGGTGTTCCCGGGAGGCATAGTGCCCAGCATTGGTGTTCCCGGGAGGCATAGTGCCCAGCATTGGTGTTCCCGGGAGGCATAGTGCCCCAGCATTGGTGTTCCCGGGAGGCATAGTTCCCCAGCATTTGGTGTTCCCGGGAGGCATAGTTCCCCAGCATATTGGTGTTCCCGGGGAGGCATAGTTCCCCAGGCATATTGGTGTTCCCGGGAGGGCATAGTGCCCCAGCATTGGTGTTCCCGGGAGGCATAGTTCCCCAGCATATTGGTGTTCCCGGGAGGAATAGTGCCCCAGCATTGGTGTTCCCGGGAGGCGTAGTGCCCCAGCATTGGTGTTCCCGGGAGGAGTAGTGCCCCAGCATTGGTGTTCCGGGAGGCATAGTGCCCCAGCATTGGTGTTCCCGGGAGGCATAGTGCCCCAGCATTGGTGTTCCGGGAGGCATAGTGCCCCAGCATTGGTGTTTCCCGGGAGGCATAGTGCCCCAGCATTGGTGTTCCCGGGAGGCATAGTGCCCCAGCATTGGTGTTCCCGGGAGGCATAGTGCCCCAGCATTGGTGTTCACCGGGGAGGCATAGTTCCCCAGCATATTGGTGTTCCCGGGAGGCATAGTTCCCCAGCATATTGGTGTTCCCGGGAGGCATAGTTCCCCAGCATATTGGTGTTCCCCGGAGGGCATAGTGCCCCAGCATTGGTGTTCCCGGGAGGCATAGTTCCCCAGCATATTGGTGTTTCCGGGAGGATAGTGCCCCAGCATTGGTGTTCCCGGGAGGCGTAGTGCCCCAGCATTGGTGTTCCCGGGAGAGTAGTGCCCCAGCATTGGTGTTCCCGGGAGGCATAGTGCCCCAGCATTGGTGTTCCGGGAGGCATAGTGCCCCAGCATTGGTGTTTCCGGGAGGCATAGTGCCCCAGCATTGGTGTTCCCGGGGGAGGCATAGTGCCCCAGCATTGGTGTTCCCGGGAGGCATAGTGCCCCAGCATTGGTGTTCCCGGGAGGCATAGTGCCCCAGCATTGGTGTTCCCGGGAGGCATAGTGCCCCAGCATTGGTGTCTCCCGGGAGGCATAGTGCCCCAGCATTGGTGTTCCCGGGAGGCATAGTGCCCCAGCATTGGTGTTCCCGGGAGGCATAGTGCCCCAGCATTGGTGTTCCCGGGAGGCATAGTGCCCCAGCATTGGTGTTCCGGGAAGGCATAGTGCCCCAGCATTGGTGTTCCCGGGAGGCATAGTGCCCCAGCATTGGTGTTCCCGGGAGGCAATAGTTCCCCAGCATATTGGTGTTCCCGGGAGGCATAGTTCCCCAGCATATTGGTGTTCCCGGAGAGGCATAGTGCCCCAGCATTGGTGTTCCCGGGAGGAATAGTTCCCCAGCATATTGGTGTTCCCGGGAGGAATAGTGCCCCAGCATTGGTGTTCCCGGGAGGAATAGTGCCCCAGCATTGGTGTTCCCGGGAGGAATAGTACTGCTGCAAAGTTGTGTAATGTTAAACGTTTTTTAATCTGCCGTTTGAGTGTAACATGTTTTTTTTCATTATTATGTAAATAAACGAAAAAAAATCCACATTACGTTTTTTTTTTATGATTTTATCCAATTAATCTAAAAAATAATCGGTCGATTAATCGATTATGAAAAAAATTGTTAGTTGCAGCTCTAAACATGTTATCGTTTGAGTGAGAGACGTCCAGATATTTACCGGGCATTGCATGCACATGCATTGCTTTCTCTGAGACTCGCTTTTCTGATGGCTCTAAGAGAAGCTTGGTGATTGTATTCTCTTACCCAAACCAATCCCAGTATTGGCACATTTTTAACTGCACTTGGGGAATCTGCAAAAAAGGGATTTTTTAATAACAGCTTACCTGTAAAATCCTTTTCTTGGAGTACATCACGGGACACAGAGCGCATAGTCATTACATATGGGTTATATGGAGTACCTTCAGGTGTGGACACTGGTGTGTAATCAACTTCACAGGAAGTTCCTCCTATATAACCCCCTCCCACTGAGAGTGCTTTAGTTTTGTAGCAAGCAATTTCTCTGAGGTTACACAATGTTCCCACAAGAGGGGTGGGAGCTCTGTGTCCCGTGATGTACTCCAAGAAAAGGATTTTACAGGTAAGCTGTTATTAAAAATCCCTTTTTCTTGATCGTACATCACGGGACACAGAGCGCATAGTCATTACATATGGGATGTCCACAGCAATGCTCCATGAAGGGAGGGAGACCGTAAGGCCAAAAATAGCCAAACAGAAACTATATCAGGAGGGTAAAATAGCTCCCCCAACAGAAAAAAGGGGGCGTGAACCGGGCCAGAGGATTCTATACTGCTGCCCGTAGGACCGCCTGCCCAAATGCTGCGTCCGCAGCCTTTGTGACGTCCAACTTATAAAATTTAGTAAACGTATGTACGGAAGACCAGGTTGCCGCTTTGCAAACCTGTGCCATAGAGATCTGATGGTGTGCCGCCCAAGAGGCACTCATGGCCCTCGTAGAATGGGCCTTAACTGATAAGGGCGGTGGAACGCGCTTCAGACCATAGGCCTGAAAAATCAGCTGCTTAATCCACCTAGCCAAGGAAGACTTGGCAGCCGGCTGACCCTTCTTGGGGCCATCCGGAAGAATGAAAAGCACATCTGTTTTCCTAATCTTTTCTGTAGCTTGAGATAAACCCTCATGGCTCGGACCACATCCAAAGTATGAAGCAATCTTTCCTCTCTGGACTGGGGAGTAGGAAAGAAGGATGGTAGGACTAGGTCCTGATTCAAGTGAAAACTGGATATGACCTTAGGAAGGAAAGAAGGCTGAGGCCGCAGAACCACTCTGTCCTTATGCAGAATAAGGTACGGTTCCCTGCAAGACAAGGCTGCCAGCTCGGAGACCCTTCTGGCCGAAGCCATAGCCACCAAGAAAACCCACTTTCGGGTTAGCAGCACAAGAGGGATTTCTGCCAGAGGTTCAAACGGCTGCTTTTGTAAAGCTGACAAGACAGATTTAAATTCCAGGGGCAGAGGGGGCTCTAAATAGGGGGATTTACATGCAAGACCCCCTGCAAAAAGGTTTTTTACAAGCGAATGTGGTGGCCAAGGCCTTTGAAACCATATCGATAAGGCAGACACGTGCCCCTTTAGAGTACTAAGAGCCAACCCCTTGTCAACGCCAACCTGGAGGAATCGCAAGATCCTGTCAATAAAAAACTTGCGAGGATGCCCTCCTTGAGACTCGCACCACTCCACATAGGTTCTCCAGACTCTGTAATAGATATTTCTAGAGACTGGCTTTTCTAGCTTGAATTAAACGTAGATATGACTTGGGCAGAGAGGCCTCTGCCCTTAAGAATTAGAGATTCAGCCGCCAAGCCATCAAATTTAGCTGCTGTGAAGCAGGGTGGTAGATCGGGCCCTGAGACAGCAGATCTGGGCGCAGGGGGAGTGGCACGGTGCCCTTACTGACATCCTCACGATGAGTGCGTACCAAGCCCTTCTGGGCCAGGCTGGGGCCACCAGGATCACCGGCCTGCGCTCCACCTGATCCTTTCGTAGAAGGCGGGGAAATCATCTGTAGTGTGAGGGAACGCATACAGGAGAGAAAACTGGTGCCAGGGGCAAACCACGCGTTCGGTCCCCGTAGGCCGAGGGGTCCCTGGCTCGGGATACAAATTTGTCCAATTTCTTGTTGAATCTTGTTGCCATGATGTCCACATCGGGAACTCCGAATCTTTGGCAATCATCTCTTGGAATACCTGGGGGTGAAGAGACCACTCTCCCGGGAGTAACTCTGTTGACGACTCAAAAAACCTGCTTGAGAATTGTCTATCCCTGGGATGAACACTGCTGAGATGCAGGGTACATGGGCTTCGGCCCATGCCAAAAATTAGGTTTACTTCCCTTTGAGCCGCCAGGCTCTTTGTGCCCCCCCTGGTGGTTTTATGTATGCACCGCCGTGGCATTGTCGGACTGTATCCTTACTGGCAGACCCTGCGGGGGAGAGTCCAGGCGACCAGGGCCAACCAAACAGCTCTGATCTCTAGGACATTGATGGGAAGCAGACTTTCTGCCTCTGACCACTGTTCCCTGCTGGGTCCGTTTTCCTAAGATTGCCCCCCAACCTGCTAGGCTGGCATCTGTGGTTACTATTTTCCACGAGATGGGGCAAAAGGTTTTCCCTTTTGATAATTTTTGAGGGATCAGCCACCAGTACAGGGCTGTGCCTGACTTCTGGAGAAAGAACTAATGGACGGTCTAATGCCTGTATGGACTTGTTCCATGCAGAGAGAATAGCTGCTTGCAGAATTCTGGTATGGTCTGGGCGTAGGGCGCTGCTTCGAAGGCGGCCACCATCTTCCCCAGCAGTCGCATGCATAGGCGAATAGTCGGCTTCTTTTTTGCCTAAGACTATTTGAATCGTTTGAATCAACGACCTGATTCTTCTCTTGAGGTAAAAATTACCTCTGGCATTCTGTATCTAAACCGAAAGCCTAGATATTCCAACTGTCTTGTGGGTTGTAACCTTGATTTTTCTTGGTTCACAATCCACCCGAACTCTTCTAGATGCCGCACTGTGCGGACTACTGCATGATTGAGGTTGGAAGCTGAACTGTCGATAACCAGGAGATCGTCCAGGTATGCTAGGACCAAGATGCCTTCTGTCCTTAGGAGGCTCGGCTAGTACCGGGGCTAACACCTTTGTGAATACCCGTGGAGCTGTTGCCAACCGAAAGGGAGGGCTACGAACTGGTAATGACTTTGGTTTATCGTAAAACGAAGAAACTTGTGATGTGCTGGGTAAAATCGGCACATGCAGATATGCATCCTTTATGTCTATAGATGCTAGGAAGTCGCCCTGATGCAGGCTGGCTGTCACTGAACGTATGGAGTCCATACGGAAGGTCTGAATCCTTAGAAAGCGATTTTAGGCGTTTGAGGTCTAATATAGGCCTGACGTCGCCATTGGGTTTTGGTATAACAAAAAGGTTGGAGTGAGAATCAGACCCCTTTCTTGGGTTGGTACTTCTACAATTACTCCTTGGAGCAAGAGGCGATCCAACGCCTTTACGAGGAGCCCTCTTTAACGGGTCGCTTGGAAGACTTGACCCCTGAAAATGAGGGAGGGGGGGATTTCTCGAACTCTAGTTTGTAGCCTGAGGCTACTACGGACCGAACCCAAGAGTCGGGAATTCTGGCCTTCCAGTTTCGGAGAAAAACTGAAGTCTTCCCCCCCACCCAAGAGAGTGGGGGCGCCCCTTCATGAATCTGACTTGATGACTGGTTTAGCCGGCTTGCGAGACCAGGGCCTCTTGTTTGCCGCGGCTTGTTCCTGTGGGCGGCTATTAAACTGCTGAACGCCCGGGAGGCCGTCGATACTGACGGAAGTCGAAGGGGCCGAGCCGGCAATGGCCTGTCGTTTAAACGTGGGCCCACGCGGTCTTTTCTTGACCGGTAAGGAAGTACTTTTTCCACTTGATATGGTGTGGATATATTTTATCTAGGTCTTCCCCGAATAGTCTTCCCCCATGAAAGGGAAAACCTGCTAGAAGCTTTTTGCAGGGTGCCTCTGCTGACCAGTTCTTTAGCCACAAAAGACGACGCATGTGAACCATCAGTAGAGATGAACGGGATGCCTGTTGGATGGAGTCCTTAATAGCATCTACTGCAAAGCAGAGAGCCCTAGGGAATTCTGCTAATTCATGAGTATGCTGAGCCGGCATGTCCTTCAATATATGCTTTGCCTGATCCTTCAAGGCCTGACAAACACCAATGGCTGCTACTGCTGGCTGAACCATGGCACCTACTGAGGTAAAAAGCTGCTTTCAGTTAGGTCTCGAATTTCTTGTCGACCGGATCCTTGAACATATGGACATTTTCAACCGGACAAGTCAGGGATTTATTCACGCAGGAAATGGCTGCGTCCACTGTAGGGAGAGCCCATTTCTTTACATTATTCTCTTCCATAGGGTAGAGAATAGAGAATCTTTTAGGAGGGACAAAGATTCTATCAGGTCGAGCCCAATCTTGGTAAATCACGTTCCGCAGAGGGGGTGCATTGGAAAAGATGCACCAGTTAATGGGGCCTTTAAAGAACCCAATGAGGATACCTCTGGGGCTACTAGTTCTGGCACTGGAAGTTTTAAAGGCAGTGCGAACCATATCTGTCAAAGACTGGAGTCCACAGGCCCTCCGCTTGAGAGGCCGAAAAATATTCATCTATAGTGGAATTTTCCCTGTCTGAACCGTCGGGACTTGGGTCTGCCTGATCCCTTGTGGGTCCCGTTCCTCTGAAGAGGAGACCTCCGCATCTGAAAACCCCACATGGGTGAGGGGGATCTAGCCCGCTTGCTACTTGGGCAAGGACGGGAAAACAACGCAGTTAACTTTTCTCTAGCCCACACATGGTGGCTGCTAGCATTTCTTCCGTCACGTAAACGGGAATGGGTGGATCGGGGGGCCGCCCTCTGCCCCAGCACCCCCAATGGCTCTTGTACTATGCCACTCGGTGTCCTGATGGCGGAGGGTGGGGCCGTAGAAGCCTGGCCCAAATCCTCTGACCCCGATGGAGACCCCTTTTGCTTTTTGGCACCTTTAGCAGCCTTGGCTGGTCCAGATCCCTTTGGAGTCATTGTACAACCTTGGGTCACCCCTATAGCCAACACCTGACTGTTGTAGCTAGGAATAACCAATATGAGGGCAGGTATGAGAAAAATGAAAAAGAACTAATTTCTCTCTTTTTTCTTTTATATTTCTCTTTTTTTTTTTTTTTTCCCGCCTGGAGAGGTGGCAATACCGAGGAAGCCTGTGAGTATTGACACACCAATGCCGTTTGCCGGAGTCCAAGGTAGACTCAGATACTGCTGGATCTAAGGCTGAGTCCCTTAAGCAAAAAAACTTTTTTTTTTTTTTTTTTTTTCTGGTCAATAGTGGACCTAAGTCCTAGACCTGAAGATCCACAAAACCGCCACTAGGTGTCCCTGTGTGGCCAAAAGACCCAGCTGCACGCTCTGTATCCTATCTTCCTCTGCCTCCAGGAGGGGAAAGACCAGCCAGAGAAAAGTTTTTTCCTTTATACAGCCCCTGACGCTGCTGGCCCGCCCCCCGACGCTATTATAAAAGGCGGCGTGCACGCCGCGCCGCGCCGATCGCGCGCACGATCGCGCGCACCACGCTGAACCCACATGGAGGAAGCAGAGCAGAGGAACAACATGGACCAGCGTTATGCAGCACCAACAGACACCAGGTAAGCACTAATCTTATTGTAGTGCACACACAGCGAGGAAGCTGTCCCCATGGGCTTCCTAAGAAACAGGAGTTTTTTACCAGCAATTTCCTCTTAAAAACATGTGGGGTTGCAGTATCAGTGTTAACAGGCAGACCTGGGGTGAGTAGGCAAATATATAACTTACACAAGTATACATATATTTACATATTATCTGGGTAAACATTATAATCCCATCCTGCCCTCAACAGACATAGTGGAGATAGTGGCTGATGCACCAGCATACTGTTAGCCAACCCGAACCCCCAGGGGGATACCTACTGTCGAACTAAGTCCCGCAGGTTCCCTCTTACCTGCTCCACGCCGCAGGGTATTGCAAAATGCAAGAGGCCCAACCTTCCCCCATCTCCGTGGGTATTGTCTTGGACCTTCAGGGACGGGGTCCTGTGTTAAGGAACCCACACCCCTGGACCTATATAGCATCCTGGCATCAGTAGCGTTTAGTTCTTGGAAGAGACTAAGGCACTGGAGCCCAGAATCCAGCCCTCCAAGGAGAGGCATTATAGGCACAACCCCACTCCAGCAGGGCCCGGGTACCGTACATCTTGGCTCTGAAGCACTTCGGACGGATCCGGCTAGCTCTCCTGGGTTTCCGAGACCTCCGAGGGACAGCTAGACGTGACCAACACCTAAGACACTGGCGAAAAAACTAAAGCACTCTCAGTGGGAGGGGGTTTATATAGGGAGGAACTTCCTGTGAAGTTGATTACACCAGTGTCCACACCTGAAGGTACTCCATATAACCCATATGTAATGACTATGCGCTCTGTGTCCCGTGATGTACGATCAAGAAAAGATTATTCCTGGAGTATCGATTGGAAGGTGGCATGTGATGAAACAATGTCTGCATGGCAAAACCTGTCTTCCTTTCACACCACTGACAGATAATTCTTTGGAGGTCTCCCACTTATGATTAGTTAGTTACAATGTTTCCACTTCCACGAAAAGACTGAGAAGGAATACAAAAGTATCTGTTTAATGCAAGTTGTTAGCAAAGCCTTGCTCATCTCTTCTAGCTTGTCAGAAGGTGAGCACAGAAATCTCAGCTTTGTTCTTTACATCCTTACCTGTTTTGGCTGTTATAGAGCCAGTGGTCACCAACCGGTTGTCCGTGGACCACTGATGCTCCACGAAAAAAAGGGGTGGGACCTAATTGACAGGTGATTCCAACATTGGGAGGAAACTATTCAGTCTCCGGTCACTCAAGAAGACATGTGGCCACTTAATGAAGTTGGATGGGAAACCTTAAATAGCGTAGAGCAGGGGTTGTCAACCCCCCCGGTCCGCGGCCCAAAGCCGGGCCGCACCGCCTCCATAGCCGGGACGCAACGCAGAGGACTCTGTCCAGGCTGTACCGCCACTATATCTGGGCCACGGATATAATGCAAGCTGCCCGAGCAGAGAGATGGCGTCATACCCAGAGGCGCGCCGATGTCCTGCCCTAACATATGGGGCTTGAAGGCTACGCTACACAGCGACATTTATAAATTTTTTAATAAAGTTATTAAATGTCCCAGTATAAAAAAAAACGATTAAATCATTTTTTTATACTGGGGCCTTTTAATCTTTTTTTTTTATACTGAGACATTTAATCTTCTTTTTTTATACTGGGACATTTTAATCTTTTTTTTTTTATATATATACTGGGACGTTTAAAGGGGTGTTCCACCCAAATGTAATGTTTATTAAAAGTCAGCAGCTACAAAAAGTGTAGCTGCTGGCTTTTAATAAACAGACACTTACCTTCTCCACGTTCCAGCGGCACGCCGACCGGGGCTCTGCTCCCCTCCCCCTCTCCCCAGCCGGCGTCTTCATTTCAAATGTGGGCACCCAGCCGTGACAGCCTTTGGCTTCACGGCCGGGCACCCACTGCGCATGTGCGAGCCGCACTGCGCATGCGCGCGTGGCGCGGCACGCCGCTGATTGGACAGGCGATCGTCTAGGCCCTGTCAGTGTCCTAGACGATCGCCTACGGGAGGGGCTGCAGTAAGGCGATTAAGCCTAATCGCCTTACCAGCCCCTCGGCGGAAGCAGGAAGTGGGACAGGAAGTCCCACTCCTACTGAAGCCCCCACTCCCCTCCCAAAAAAATGACATGTAAGGAGGAGGGGAGTGGATTAAGCGGAAGTTCGATTTTTGGGTGAAACTCCACTTTAATCTTTTTATACTGGGACATTTAATCTTTTTTATACTGGGACATTTAATAATTTTTTTTTTATACTGGGACATTTAATCATTTTTTTATAATGGGACATTTACCACTTAAAGCGGAAGTAAACCCAACGATTTAACAGTTTCAAAAAGCAGTTACATTTCCGGCATGCCGGGATTGCCAACTGTCACATTGGTTGTGCTCTCAACCAAACTGTCAAACCATCCAATGGCTGGTGTCATAACTGATCACATGGCAGATTAAACAGAGGCCAAGATCGCAGCTTCCTTGGCTGAAAATGATAGAAGGGTTTACTTCCACTTTAAGACCCGGACACATATGCTGCTAAATGACCCAAGGTGTTTTTACAATTCGGCGCTGCGTCGCTTTAACAGACAATTGCGCGGTCGTGCGACGTGGTTTCCAAACAAAATTTGCGTCCTTTTCTTCCCACAAATAGAGCTTTCTTTTGGTGGTATTTGATCGCCTCTGCGATTTTTTTTATTTTTTGCGCCATAAACTAAAATAGAGCGACAATTTTGAAAAAAAAACAATATTTTTTACTTTTTGTTATAAAAAAAATCAAATAAACTAAATTTTAGTAAAACATTTAGGCCACAATTAATTCGGCCACATGTCTCTAGTAAAAAAAAAAAAAAATAGCTACCTAGCGGGAACAGCGACACTAATACAGCGATCAGAAAAATGATCACTTAGTGACGCTGGCAATAGGGAGTAAAAGGGTTAACTACGGCAGTGATCAGGGGGTTAAAACTTTATTAGGGGGGGTACGGGGCTACCCTGAACCTAACACTAACTAACTTTCACACTGCCTGTCACACTAAATGCAGTGATTAGATCACTGCATTCAGTGACACTGTGACAGGGGGGTGGGGGTGATCACAAGGGGTTAATGTGCCTATGTGAGTGTGTGTCAGTGTTGTGTTGGTGCACACTTACTGTGGATGTCTTCTCTCATCAGCAGCGGTGGAAAACACAGACATCCACCCGCCCGTCGGCGATCGCTCCCACAGCCAGGGGGACCGCCGCACGCTGCGGAGGGGGTCCCGATCGTACCCCCGAACCACACAAAGGCGAGGACGTATATATACGCCCTTGTACCTGTACGAGCCATGTTGTGGACGTACATAGGCGTGCGGCAGTCCTTAAGTGGTTAATCATTATTTTTTTGTATTTTTTTATAATGGGACATTTAATCTTTTTTTTTTTTTATAATGGGACATTTAGGGCTGGTTCACATTGCACCGATGTTAGAGTTAAGATGTGATTTGCACCGCACTGTAGTGCACATCACATGCAATCTCTGTGCGAATCTATTTGAACCATACAAATTGTATGGCTGAATTCACATCAAACTCGCACAGGACCCTTTTTCTTTTGTTCGTAGCAGAAGCGGATCCGATTCCTGTCCGAGTTTGCAGATTGCACTGCGATTTGCGAACCGATTTGTGGGTGTTGTTAACTTTTAACTGACGCTCCCAGCAGTTCACATGGGGCAATGTGAACTGCCGACGCAAAACCTGTGATGCGGGAACCCGCAATGGATTTGCAGGGTTCCCGCACTAACTGCTAACGCAACACATTGCGATTCCTCTTACCGGGCCTTGGAAAAATATTCTTCCACAAACCGATCCTTGGTGCCAAAAAGATTGGGGATCACTGGCGTAGAGTTTTTTTTACTGCTGAGTAGTAAGGGTTTCAGCGGGAAGTGTCACTCATTTAAAAAAAATCAAAACTCTTAGGCTGCTTTTACACTGAGGCGCTTTGCAAGTGCTATTGAGCTAAAAATAGCGCCTGCAATGCGCCCTGAAAGAGCCGCTCCTTTTTATCCAGTGTGAAAGCCTGAGGACTTTCACGCTGGAGCATTGCGCTAGCAGGATGCTAAAAAAGACCTGCCAGCCGCATCTTTGAGGCGCGATAGGAGCGGTAAAAATACCACTCCTATAGCGCCCCTGCCCTATGAAACTATTGATAACTCAGTTTAATGTAATTTTTAATTAAAGTGTAATTTCAGACATGTATAACATAAAAACAATAAACTATGTGTCTTCTAATTGTAATTGTGGTGTTCTCTTTCCTAGGACCTTGTAGAACTGTATCTTACAAATTGTGAGAGGCTTACGGCCAAGAGCCTGCAGACCCTGTCCCACTTTAAATCCACTCTGGTGTCCCTCAGCCTTTTTGGCTGCAGCAACATCTTCTTCGAAGAGGAGAACCTGGGCCGATACAATGATACCGACTGCCTGGTGAACCCCAGTCGTCAGATCCTGTCCCGGGACTTCAGTTTTCAGGGATTCGGCCATCTTCGCTTTCTAAACCTCGGTTGTATCACCAAAGGCGTAGATGTGAAAATGATGGTGCGTCCGCTTATCTGTTTAAAGGCTTTGAATCTGTCAGGAATTCAGATGAATGACATCAGCTTTCTGACTCAATGGAAGGACACAATGGTGTCTCTTGTCTTGTACAACATGGACCTCTCTGAGGAGCACATACAAGTCCTTGTGCAATTGAATAAACTCCGGTAAGCCTTCCTTTTTTTTTTCATTTTGAAGTCAAGTCCTTGGTTGTTTTTCTGTCTGTGTCCCTGCAGAGATTACCCCTTTTGGTCTCTGGAACAGAAAGTGGGGGGAAATCTCTCCAAGGGGCACAAAGAAAAAGCTGTCAGGTCTTTGACATTCCTTGCGCTATTTGGATCATTTGCCAGTCACTGTGTCTGACAATGGAAAAATTTAGTAATACCACGCTAGAGTACTTCTAATCACTTTCCCTAGCTACACAATAAATGTCTTCATGGAGACTTCACAGTGGAGCTGTTGAAACCCATAGAACATCCTACCCAGATGCACCTTTATACAGTAGTTGGGGGCACATTCTATCTTTCTTTAATTTATGTTGCCAAAGTAAATGCCTTATTTCTGTATATGATTTGTATTTCAGGCACCTGGATATTTCCCGTGATCGGCTATCCACCTATTACAAGTTCAAACTGACTCGCAAGGTGCTAGGCCTATTTGTGCAAAATCTTGAAGAGCTTGTATCCTTGGATATCTCTGGTCACATGATGTTGGAGAACTGTGCTATTTCCAAGATGGATGATGAGTTGGGCCCTGCAAGGTATGGGTAGCATAGAGAATAGGACTGTCTTTGAAATATTCCTGCTCATAAAAGTAGATTTGTAGTGAAATTGAAAAATTCAATCGGTTTTCGCTCCACTGTGTAGTTAAGCTACAGCTTAGCAGAGCACTTTTTTACTACACTTTAGCACTACACAGGATGGGCGTAGCTCCCACAGCAGACTGTTTTAGAGGATGTGGCCAAGAGGCAGACTTTATACATTGTTTCTGGACCTGCCCAATAGTTCAGAATCTTTGGAAGGAGTTGGGGTTCTTCATTTTATTGGTAATAGGCCTTCCAAATGTTCTGCACCCCAAGAACTGCCTCCTAGGCATTTTTGGGGATCTCCACATTTCAACACATGCAAAGAGACTCCATTTGTATCCTTCATTTTCTATGCAAGGGAAGTTATACTGTTGACCTGGAAGGTATCACAGGTACCTTTTTTAAAACCCCTTTGGTTGAAACTGGTCAATGATTAGATACCTCTGTATAAACTGATGTTTGAGGTTCGGAAACAAACCAAAACTTTTCATAAAATATGGGGCAGATGGCTGGCCAGTCTTTTAACCTTATGTCAGATGTTGGTTAGTGTTCCTAAATGATGCATTGTAACTACACCCTCCTGGTGACTCCATAACCAGCTTAATAACTGCAAGAGACATGTAAAGTGAACACTGTTTTTTGACCATTCAAGTATATTTCTGCAATCTTGTGATGCAATAAATAACCAAAGTTTTTTTTTCTTTTTTTTCTTTTGTATGTTGTAAAAATTCAATAAAAATATCTTAAATAAATAAAAAATAAAAATCCCTTTCTCAACCCGGTTGCACCTACTGCTATTGCACCTACTGCTATTGCAGTTAATCCTTGTCCTTGGGCAGTATCCTCAGGGACTGGACCCTGTTGCATGAAGACATGGGGCACTCACCCTTGGTACAGTAGTACAGTAAGGTTTTGTTGGCTGCATAGTGCTCTACAGGTCCAGGGAAGTTTCGAACCACACCAGGTCGTCTGTTTGAAGCCTTACTCCCCGATGAGAAGGAGGAAGATGGAAGAAAGAAGTCGTGGAAAAATCAAGGTGCAAGGACTCCTCCAGTCAGCTATGATATCTCCCAAAGGAAACCATTATAGTTTTGGTAGATGGAGCACACGTGTTTAAAATCAGAACTGCCTAAAGTCCCTAGTATGGATTCTCTATCCAAATCCAAAAAGCCTATGAGGATTTTCTGGTCCACCCACTAGTACAGGATGTTCTGAATGAGAACTGGTTGCAGCCTGACAAATTGTATTCTCCCCCCAAAAGGTTTCCTTAGCAGTGCCCTGTTGAAGAGGTCTACCACAAGAAGTGGAACATTCTGGTGATGGATCTAGTTATTGAGAAGGTCTACCACAAGAAGTGGAACATTCTGGTGATGGATCTAGTTATTGAGAAGGTCTACCACAAGAAGTGGAACGTTCTGCTGACGGGTCTAGCTATTGAGGAGGTCTACCACAATAAGTGGAACATTCTGGTGATGGATCTAGTTATTGAGGAGGTCTACCACAAGAAGTGGAACATTCTGGTGATGGATCTAGTTATTGAGAAGGTCTACCACAAGAAGTGGAACGTTCTGCTGACGGGTCTAGCTATTGAGGAGGTCTACCACAATAAGTGGAACATTCTGGTGATGGATCTAGTTATTGAGGAGGTCTACCACAAGAAGTGGAACATTCTGGTGATGGATCTAGTTATTGAGGAGGTCTACCACAAGAAGTGGAACATTCTGATGATTGATCTAGCTATTGAGGAGGTCTACCACAAGAAGGGGAACGTTCTGGTGATGGATCTAGTTATTATGGAGGTCTACCACAAAAAGGGAAACATTCTGGTGGTCTAGTTATTATGGAGGTCTACCACAATAAGTGGAACGTTCTGGTGATGGATCTAGTTATTATGGAGGTCTACCACAAGAAGGGAAACATTCTGGTGGTGATCTAGTTATTATGGAGATTTACCACAAGAAGTGGAACATTCTGGTGATGGATCTAGCTATTTCCTGCCTCAACAAATCTTTTATTGGCTCCAGTTGAGGATCTCCCAGCCTTTAAAAACCCTTGAGAACAACAGTTGAGACCCTCCTGTCACTGAAAGAGAATGCTTTAACTGTTCTGCCTCTATGTAAATGCTGAGTTATCATTTTCACTTACACAGTTGTTTAATTGTATATTTCTACACAGCACTGACCCCAGCAAGAGCAGTATCACTCCATTCCGCAGTTTAAAGAAACCTTTGCAGTTCTTAGGCCTCTTTGAAACTTCTTTATGTCGCCTGACTCACATCCCAGCTTACAAGGTGAGGCCCCAGCTCTGCAGGTAGGTTACCATCCAGAACAACAAGTAGTGTATACTGTAACGAGTTTCCTTTTCATATAGGTGAGTGGAGATAAAAACGAGGAGCAAGTTCTTAATGCCATAGAAGCATACACTGAGCATCGCCCTGAGATCACCTCTCGTGCCATAAATCTGCTTTTTGATATTGCTCGTATTGAAAGATGCAACCAGCCACTGAGGGCCCTGCAGGTAACCACAGCTTATACTTACTACTTTGTAGGATTAGCATTTTAGGGTTTGGTAAACTACTGAAAGATTTGGCATCGTAGAGGTTTAGTAAACTGCTGAAAACTGTTATTCTGTATGAAGAAGGCGCAAACCTATAATGGTTCTATAAATAACTGCAGCCCCTTTTAGGTGTGAATTGCATGAAGGGTGTTTATATATGGTAAAGTCAGGCGCTAAAAAAACAAATGTTCCTGGACTGCCGTGATTTATTGAAACAAAATGAACAAAGGATAAAATCCAAAGCTGTATGACATCCAAAATTTCATGTAACACTGCAGTCAATGGTAGAAAGTGGACATAGGGGACAAAAAATCTAACCTGTTTCACATCATTTATAGATGCTTAGTCATAGCTATGACTAAGCATCTATCCATGATGTGAAACATGTTAGCTTTTTTGTCCCCTATGTCCACTTTCTACCATTGATTGCAGTTAATATATAAACCAATTATAAAGTGTGTGTATGTGTGTGTATGTATATGTATATGTGTGTATATATGTATATATATATATATATATATATTCCTTCTTCTTCTTTTTTTTTGTGTGTGTTTTGTTTTTCATACCAACATACCTTGTACTAATATTATCAATGTGAGACTTTGGATATAGAATTCCTAAATTCTTAACACAAAGTGCTGTGTCTGTCTCTTGGGGAAATCTTCCCTCACTCCCTGTTCAGGCGAGTGGTGATTGTGGGACAAAAAGTGGCACACAATCTCCAAAATGTGCACACAGATAGCAGCAGTGAAATCCTGACGTTATAACCCTTGCCCTTATTATTGAAAAAGGTTTCCATTGCTCTCTGTATCCATGTTGCAAAGACATCCTCACACCCTCTTGCAGTGATGTTGGTCACAGGTCAAAGTGCCTTGAGGCGATTTAGTTTGCATTCGTAGCGCTATACAAGTTACTCACTCACTCACAGAAAGTAGGTGTATACTTCCCTTTTTGTAAAGCTGACACTTTAATTTATTAAGTCCTAAATGATGATTTGTGCACTGCATCACATGTGTGGGCTCTCTAAAGAAACAGATTACAAACTTAAAGAAGGCAGCAGCCGCTGCATACATTAGCCAAAGTCCTTTCAATTTGCCTTTTCCATGCAAAACCTGATGGGCAAATTCAGAAGCAGATTGTAAGGTTGACCTTCTAAAACTGGTTAGTGCAAAATCTGGGGCAGCTATGCATGGTAGCCAATCGGCTTCTAACTTCAGCTTGTTCAATTGGGATTTGCCAAATTAAAATGGTTTATATGCACAGCTGCACCAGTTTTTTTGCTTTTGCGTTTTAGTAAATCACCCCCTGTGTGTAGAGCAGGGATGTCAAACTCCATTTGATCGCGGGCTGCATCAGCAGTATGGTTGTATCTGGGTGCGCTACATAGGGTTCAGGAGGGCATTGCGTACAGGGTGCAGGGGTGCTCTATGCACAGTGCTGAGTTCAGGTGAGTGCTACACAAAGAGTGCAGGGTTTGGGGGGGGGGGGGGGGGGGTTGTATGTTCTGGTACAATCTTCTTCTTCTTTTTTTTTTTTTTTTTTTTTTTTTTACCAGAAGTTTTTAAGCACTTAAGGACCACTGCACGACTCTATACGTCGACAGAATGGCACGGCTGGGCAGATGGATATATATAATATATATATATATATATCTATCCATTTCCCCTTTAAGAACCCGGCCATGGTTCGCCGGCGGCGGCATGCTTGCAACCCGGTCCGAAGCTACGTGACCGCACCCGCGGACCCGATCGCCGCCGGTGTCTCGCGATTGGGTCACAGGAGCTGAAGAACGGGGAGAGGGGAGTGTAAACCTTCCCCGTTCTTCTCTGTGGCAGTGTCAGAAAGATTTGGGAACGATGATCAGTGACGTCACACGTCCAGCCCTGCCCCGCCCCCCTACAGTAAGAAACACACATTAGGTCACACTTAACCTCTACAGTGCCCCTAGTGGTTAACCCCTTTACTGCCATTGTCATTTTCATAGTAATTGGTGCATTTTTATATCACTTTTCGTTGTGAAAATGACAATGATCCCAAAAATGTGTCAAAAGTCTCCGATGTGTCCGCCATGTCACAGTCATGAAAAAAATCACTGATCGCCACCATTAGTAGTAAAAAATGCCATAAAACTATCCCCTATTATCTAAACGCTCTAAATTTTGCGCAAACCAATCAATAAACGCATTTTTTCTAAATTGTCGCTCTATTTTTGTTTTTAGCGCAAAAAATAAAAACCGCATAGGTGATCAAATACCACCAAAAGAAAGCTCTATTTGTGGGAAAAAAAGTACGACAATTTTGTTTGGGAGCCACGTCGCACGACCGCGCAATTGTCAGTTAAAGCGATGCAGTGCCGAATTTCAAAAAGGGGCAAGGTCCTTAACCTGCATAATGGCCGGGTCTTAACCGGTTAAGTAATGAGAACTGCAATAATCCCACGCAGGGGATATAAACAATAAACATAACATGGCACAGCTGAAAAGAGCACATTAAAAACATATTCGATAGTGGGAAGTATCAAGCAGCAATAGTCCTCTGGCCCAGGCTGGGGGGTCAACATAGAGTAACTGAGCATTATTGCTCAGAGGGTAAGGCGTGCAGTAATCCACTAAATTGTGGGAAATAAAACTAAAATCGGGGAAACGGAAATAAAATATAACTGGAAAAATACAAAGGAAAAACTAATGGGAAGAGTGAGCGAAAGGAAGGGGGAGAGAGAGGAGGAGAGAGAGAGGGAGAGGAACCCCCAGGTCGGGAGGGTAGGGGGTCAATTAACGAGGCCTAGGGTGATCGGATGCAGAGTGGGAAGAGCGTAGGACCACCATGGACCCAAAACCTTGAGGAACTTGGAGTGGCAGTCATGAAGAATACTAGACCTCTTCTCGTTAATCATGAGAGTCGTTAACCACTTGCTTACTGGGCACTTACACCCCCCTCCTGCCCAGGTGAAATTTCAGCTTCCGGCACTGCGTCGCTTTAACTGACAATTGCGCGGTCGTGCGACGTGGCTCCCAAACAAAATTTACGTCCTTTTTTCCCCACAAGTAGAGCTTTCTTTTGGTGGTATTTGATCGCCTGTGCGATTTTTATTTTTTGCGCTATAAACAAAAAAGTGCGACAATTTTGAAGAAAAATACAATATTTTTTACTTGTTGCTATAATAAATATCCCAATTAAAAAAAAAAAACACATTTTTTTTTTTCTCAGTTTAGGGCGATACGTATTCTTCTACATATTTTTGGTAAAAAAAAAAAAAAAAAAATCGCAATAAGCGACTGGTTTGCGCAAAAGTTATAGCGCTTACAAAATAGGGGAGAGAATTATTATTTTTTATTATTTTTTTTTTACTAGAAATGGCGGCGATCTGCGATTTTTATTGTTACTGCGACGTTATGGCGGACACATCGGACACTTTTGACACATTTTTGGCGCCATTCACATTTATACTGCGATCAGTGCTAATAAATATGCACTAATTACAGTATAAATGTGACTGGCATTGAAGGGGTTAACACTAGGGGGTGAGGAAGGGGTTAAATGTGTATGCTAGGTGTGTTCTAACTGTAGGGGGAGGGGGGGGTGACTGGGGGGGTGACCGATCTGTGTCCCTATGTAGGAAGGAACACAGATCGGGCTCCTCCCTTCCAGAGACAGGACATTGTCTCTGTGTCAGCCGGCAATGAGAGATGATCTATGAGAGATCATCTCTCATTCGCCCACAGATCGCATTGCAAACGGCCGCTCTGATTGGCCGTTTGCCTCGATCTGTGATTGGCCGTGTCCAAGGGACACGGACAACACAGGGCTTCCCCGCAGCGCGCTGTACAGCGCGCGCTGGGAACGCCAGAAAGACATGCCGTCAAATGACGGCATGTTGGATATTGAGGTCCGCGCTGTTGCCGTCATCCGACGGTAGCGCGGGCCTCAAGTGGTTAAGATGCTCTTCACCTCCACAAATAAGACAGCCGGCTTCTTCCAGGCCCTTGCTGTTGCGAGCTTCGCAGCGATGAACAAATAAGTAGCCGGGGGGGGGGGGGGGGGGTTGTGTATGTTTTGAGTGCAGAGTTCAGGGGTACACTGTGTACAGAGTGCAGGGTTTAGGGGTGCATGATGCACAGTGTGCAAAATCAACTCCCCCTATGATCTAGTAACTCCTTGTGTAGGTGGCTTTAGAACTGACCCGTGTAGGTGTCTCTCTACTACTACTACTACTACTACTACTACTACTACTACTACCTGTGTATTTGGTTCTCTTGTACCTCCATGTGTAAGCAACTGGAAAGCTGGAGGTGGCGGGATGGAGTTCTGGCTGAAAAACTGTATGGGAGAGCCACATGACCAGGCCTGGTGAGCTAGATTCAGCCAACAGTCCCTGCAATTGACATACCTGGTCTGGAGGGATCCCCGATGCCTTCCTTCCTCTCAGTCCTGGTCTGAAACATGCTGCTCTACACACTGCTTCAGTGCAGAAGCTGGCTGGCTGAATCTAAACAAAGCAATGCTTGCACTGACCTGGGCCTGTGATGACACGGCTCTCAAACCACAGGGAATGAAAATGCATAGGTAATGGGTTGTATTCACAAAGCTGTTTGTATGCCCAAGTTAGATTAAAGAGCTAATATGCCATAATGAGTACAATTATCCATTAGCTGTCTAAAATTTACATTCTCTCTTGCTCTCTCTCTTCACAGCTGGTAATTGCTGCCCTCAAATGTCACAAGTATGATAAAACAATTCAGGTGACAGGAAGTGCCGCCTTATTCTATCTTACGAACTCTGACTACCGTAGTGAACAGAGTGTCCGGCTCCGGCGGCAGGTCATCCAGGTGGTGCTAAATGGCATGGAGTCCTATCAGGAAGTGACGGTGAGGCACTGCTATAGTTGTTTTTTTACTTGGTCAGCTGCTGTATTTCCTAAGCGGCATCATGCATAAAGATTGGTAGGAGGCACCAGAACTATTGAAAATCCTTTCATCCGCACTGGATCATGTGGAAGTGTTACAGGAATATTGTTTTCATTTTGTTTTCTATCAGACACACTGCATACTGGTGACTAGGAAATTCCTGGAAGACCTCACAGCTGTAACATTAGCGGTAACATTAACTTTTAACGCAGTAGCTAATCTTTCCTTAAAACTATGAATAAAATATAGCGCTTGAAATGTATACACGGTGCAGTTACCATTGCCTTGAGATAGCCACAGACAATAGAGAACCAAGTCCAGTGATTTCTCCGTTTCCCCACAACCCTGGCTGAGTCTTCTGGGAAGCCTAATTAAGATGGGTGTTCCCAAGTGCCCTAAAAAAAGCCAGTGCCACCATTGCAGCGCTCCCCATTCTTAATAAAGGTGAATTTAGTAAAGGTGAAAAAGGAAGAAGGATTTTGTGCAAGCCTAGGTTCCTGTCACATGTTTATCAGAAGACCAGTATCTTTAACAGGAAGGGAATGCAAGCCTGAGCCAATGGATACCAACATAGACAGCAGTACAGATCTTTGGTCATTCCAAAATACAGGTATATGATTTTATTTTTTGCTTTTTTATTTATTTAATTTATTTTACTTGCATGCTTGCAAAGATTAAAATTGATTAACCACTTCCATACCAGGCACTTACGCACCTTCCCGCCCAAGCCAATTTTCAGCTTTCAGCACTGTCGCACTTTGAATGACAATTGCGCGGTCATGCTACACTGTACCCAAACAAAATTGACGTCCTTTTTTTCCCCACATAGGCGGCACTGGGAACTCATAGGCGGCACTTATGGGTGGCACTGGGAACTCATAGGCGGCACTTATGGGTGGCACTGATGGATACTTATGGGTGGCACTGATGGGCACTGATAGGTGGGCACTGGGCATGTATTGGCACGGAGGGGTGGCACTGAAGCACACTGTGGGGTGGCACTGATGGACTTTGAGGGGTGGCACTGATGTATATGTTGCCAGTCAGTGCCCATGTGTGGGCACTGACTGGCATCTTTTTTTTTTTTTTTTTACCTGTATTTTTTTTTTTTTTTTTTACGTTTTTTTTTTTTTGCCCTGCCAGTGTGGGCATCCCTGTTGGTCTAGTATGGGCATACGAGGGGCGGCTGCACTGATAAACAATCAGCGTGAACCCCCCCTGTCAGGAGAGCCGCCGATCGGCTCTCCTCTACTCGCGTCTGTGAGACGCGAGTGAGGAAGAGCCATCAACGGCTCTTCCTGTTTACATCGTGATCAGCCGTGATTGGACACGGCTGATCACGTGGTAGCGAGCCTCCGCCGGAGACTCGTTACCGAGATCGGTGATGCAGGGTGTCAGACTGACACCCCGCATCAACGATAGCCGCGCTGCGCGCCCCCACGGGCGCGCGCGGCATTGAAATCGTGCTAGACGTTTGAGAACGTCTAGTCACAATTTCATAACCACTTCCCGGCCATAAATCTGCTATTGGCCGTGCGGGAAGTGGTTAATAAAATTTTATTCATTCATTAAAATATAATTGAATAAAAAAAAAAGTTAAAATGTAATCCATTAAATAAGAAAAATAAATTAAAATCACAAACGGTTGTTTGTCCTGTCCAATCACTTAGTTTTTCAAGAAAATCTATTGGAATTGATAAGAATGTCCATACAGAGTATCCTTTTTTTTTTTTTATTAGAAACAATAAAAATGGTGGGAGCTGTGGAGGCTCAACGTGATTGGCATTGCGCTGACAAGCCGTTCACCTCTGCAGCCAAGGGTTCGGATCCCGGTCTCGGCTACATGTGAATTAAGTGTGGTGGTCTCAGCCCGGCTCCCGGTGGGTGTGCTATGCAAGGTACGCCTGTGCTTAGTATGCCCCCCCCCAAAAAAAACACCACACTTGCACGCACACAAAATTGGTTCAACACACACGCAGTTTGGCCATGAGGTCTCCTAAAATAAAGAGAGGCGAAGGACCTACGTGGCTGGCTGGGTGGGCTAGACCCCCTCACTCCCTCATAGGGGGAGTCCCTCTGCCCCGTTGGGGTCCCGTTGGGCCCCAGTCGGGCTCCCAAGTGGAGCAGGTAGGGCGGGGTGAGTGGGAGGCCCCCCTCACATTGCCACCGGGGGCATGGAGAAGGATGGCGATTGCCCCTGGGGGGAGGGTCTGCCTACTCCCAACTCCTGCAGTCCGGCTCCTCTCTCTCGAGTTCACGCACAAAATACAGTTTAAAAAAAAAAAAAAAAAAAAAGAAACAATAAAAATATCAAAACATTGAATTGAACTGTATGCAGGTTACTTAGCGAACCTGTTACTTGGACTTTCAGTGACGATAGATACCCTTACATTTTGTAGTCAATGGTGAAAGGCCTCTTACATTTGTAGTTTGTGGAAAATGTCCCTTTTATGTTTGTGGTCCATGGGGAGGCTCTTTCATTCATTTGCGGTCTTGGTAAAGGATCCCCTTACAATGATGGTTAGTTGGGAAAGACTCTCTTACATTTGTGGTCCGTGGAGAAGGGTCCCCTTACATTTTGTGGTCCATGGAGAAGGGTCCCCCTAACATTTGTGGTCCACGGAGAAGGGTCCCCCTTACATTGGTGGTACACGGAGAAGGGTCCCCCTTACATTGGTGGTCCACGGAGAAGGGTCCCCCTTACATTGGTGGTCCACGGAGAAGGGTCCCCCTTACATTGGTGGTCCATGGAGAAGGGTCCCCCTTACATTGGTGGTCCACGGAGAAGGGTCCCCCTTACATTGGTGGTCCACGGAGAAGGGTCCCCCTTACATTGGTGGTCCATGGAGAAGGGTCCCCCTTACATTGGGGTCACACGGAGAAGGGTCCCCCTTACATTTGTGGTCCACGGAGAAGGGTCCCCCTTACATTTGTGGTCCACGGAGAAGGGGGTCCCCCTTACATTGTGGGGTCCACGGAGAAGGGTCCCCCTTACATTTGTGGTCCACGGAGAAGGGTCCCCTTACATTTGTGGTCCACGGAGAAGGGTCCCCCTTACATTTGTGGTCCACGGAGAAGGGTCCCCCTTACATTTGTGGTCCACGGAGAAGGGTCCCCCTTACATTTGTGGTCCACGGAGAAGGGTCCCCCTTACATTTGTGGTCCACGAGAAGGGTCCCCCTTACATTTGTGGTCCACGGAGAAAGGTCCCCCTTACATTTGTGGTCCACGGAGAAGGGTCCCCCTTACATTTGTGGTCCACGGAGAAGGGTCCCCCTTACATTTGTGGTCCACGGAGAAGGGTCCCCCTTACATTTGTGCCACGGAGAAGGGTCCCCCTTACATTTGTGGTCCACGAGAAGGGTCCCCCTTACATTTGTGGCCACGGAGAAGGGTCCCCCTTACATTTGTGGTCCACGGAGAAGGGTCCCCCTTACATTTGTGGTCCACGGAGAAGGGTCCCCCTTACATTTGTGGTCCACGGAGAGGGTCCCCCTTACATTTGTGGTCCCCGGAGAAGGGTCCCCCTTACATTTGTGGTCCACGGAGAAGGGTCCCCCTTACATTTGTGGTCCACGGAGAAGGGTCCCCCTTACATTTGTGGTCCACGAGAAGGGTCCCCCTTACATTTGTGGTCCACGGAGAAGGGTCCCCCTTACATTTGTGGTCCACGGAGAAGGGTCCCCCTTACATTTGTGGTCCACGGAGAAGGGTCCCCCTTACATTTGTGGTCCACGGAGAAGGGTCCCCCTTACATTTGTGGTCCACGGAGAAGGGTCCCCCTTACATTTGTGGTCCACGGAGAAGGGTCCCCCTTACATTTGTGGTCCACGAGAAGGGGTCCCCCTTACATTTGTGGTCCACGGAGAAGGGTCCCCCTTACATTTGTGGTCCACGGAGAAGGGTCCCCTTACATTTGTGGTCCACGGGAAGGGTCCCCTTACATTTGTGGTCCAGGAGAAGGGTCCCCCTTACATTTTGTGGTCCACGGAGAAGGGTCCCCCTTACATTTGTGGTCCACGGAGAAGGGTCCCCCTTACATTTGTGGTCCACGGAGAAGGGTCCCCCTTACATTTGTGGTCCACGGAGAAGGGTCCCCCTTACATTTGTGGTCCACGGAGAAGGGTCCCCCTTACATTTGTGGTCCACGGAGAAGGGTCCCCCTTACATTTGTGGTCCACGGAGAAGGGTCCCCCTTACATTTGTGGTCCACGGAGAAGGGTCCCCCTTGCATTTGTGGTCCACGGAGAAGGGTCCCCCTTGCATTGGTGGTCCACGGAGAAGGGTCCCCCTTGCATTGGTGGTCGATGGAGAAGGGTCCCCCTTGCATTGGTGGTCGATGGAGAAGGGTCCCCCTTGCATTGGTGGTCGACGGAGAAGGGTCCCCCTTGCATTTGTGGTCCACGGAGAAGGGTCCCCCTTGCATTTGTGGTCCACGGAGAAGGGTCCCCCTTACATTTGTGGTCCACGGAGAAGGGTCCCCCTTACATTTGTGGTCCACGGAGAAGGGTCCCCCTTACATTTGGGGTCCACGGAGAAGGGTCCCCCTTACATTTGTGGTCCACGGAGAAGGGTCCCCCTTACATTTGTGGTCCACGAGAAGGGTCCCCCTTACATTTGTGGTCCACGGAGAAGGGTCCCCCTTACATTTGTGGTCCACGGAGAAGGGTCCCCCTTACATTTTGTGGTCCACGGAGAGGGTCCCCCTTACATTTGTGGTCCACGGAGAAGGGTCCCCCTTACATTTGTGGTCCACGGAGAAGGGTCCCCCTTACATTTGTGGTCCACGAGAAGGGTCCCCCTTACATTTGTGGTCCACGGAGAAGGGTCCCCCTTACATTTGTGGTCCACGGAGAAGGGTCCCCCTTACATTTGTGGTCCACGGAGAAGGGTCCCCCTTATATTTGTGGTCCACGGAGAAGGGTCCCCCTTACATTTGTGGTCCCCGAGAAGGGTCCCCTTACATTTGTGGTCCACGCGAGAAGGGTCCCCCTTACATTTGTGGTCCACGGAGAAGGGTCCCCCCTTACATTTGTGGTCCACGGAGAAGGGTCCCCCTTACATTTGTGGTCCACGGAGAAGGGTCCCCCTTACATTTGTGGTCCACGGAAAGGGTCCCCCTTACATTTGTGGTCCACGGAGAAGGGTCCCCCTTACATTTGTGGTCCACGGAGAAGGGTCCCCCTTACATTTGTGGTCCACGGAGAAGGGTCCCCCTTACATTTGTGGTCCACGGAGAAGGGTCCCCCTTACATTTGTGGTCCACGGTGAAGGGTCCCCCTTACATTGTTGTGGTCCACGGAGAAGGGTCCCCCTTACATTTGTGGTCCACGGAGAAGGGTCCCCCTTACATTTGTGGTCCACGGAGAAGGGTCCCCCTACATTTGTGGTCCACGGAGAAGGGTCCCCCTTACATTTGTGGTCCACGGAGAAGGGTCCCCCTTACATTTGTGGTCCACGGAGAAGGGTCCCCCTTAACATTTGTGGTCCACGGAGAAGGGTCCCCCTTACATTTGTGTCCACGGAGAAGGGTCCCCCTTACATTTGTGGTCCACGGAGAAGGGTCCCCCTTACATTTGTGGTCCACGGAGAAGGGTCCCCCTTACATTTGTGGTCCACGGAGAAGGGTCCCCCTTACATTTGTGGTCCACGGAGAAGGGTCCCCCCTTACATTTGTGGTCCACGGAGAAGGGTCCCCCTTACATTTGTGGTCCACGGAGAAGGGTCCCCCTACATTTGTGGTCCACGGAGAAGGGTCCCCCTTACATTTGTGGTCCACGGAGAAGGGTCCCCCTACATTTGTGGTCCACGGAGAAGGGTCCCCCTTACATTTGTGGTCCACGGAGAAGGTCCCCCTTACATTTGTGGTCCACGGAGAAGGTCCCCCTTACATTTGTGGTCCACGGAGAAGGGTCCCCCTTACATTTGTGGTCCACGGAGAAGGGTCCCCCTTACATTTGTGGTCCACGGAGAAGGGTCCCCCTTACATTTGTGGTCCACGGAGAAGGGTCCCCCTTACATTTGTGGTCCACGGAGAAGGGTCCCCCTTACATTTGTGGTCCACGGAGAAAGGCCCCCTTACATTTGTGGTCCACGGAGAAGGGTCCCCCTTACATTTGTATTCCACGGAGAAGGGTCCCCCTTACATTTGTATTCCACGGAGAAGGGTCCCCCTTACCTTGGTGGTCGATGGAGAAGGGTCCCCCTTACCTTGGTGGTCGATGGAGAAGGGTCCCCCTTACCTTGGTGGTCGATGGAGAAGGGTCCCCCTTACCTTGGTGGTCGATGGAGAAGGGTCCCCCTTACCTTGGTGGTCGATGGAGAAGGGTCCCCCTTACATTGGTGGTCGATGGAGAAGGGTCCCCCTTACATTGGTGGTCCATTGAGAAGGGTCCCCTTTAATTTGTTGTCAAAAAGGGTCAAAATAGAAGAAAAAGATTTGTTGTGCTCAAAAGATAAAATATAAAACAAAAAAAATAGCTTACACAATATTGTTGGGTACAATGACAGAAATAAGGGGTAAAGGTGTAGCGCTAAAAGGTAGTGGTAATATACTGAAAGTTCATATGAAGCTACAAGTTAAATCCAAGCATAGTCCATCATTGGAAAGAATATGTTGAAGCGTGAAGTAACCGTCACAAACACCCAAAAAAACTGCCCCTTACCATCAAACTGTATATATAGGGACGTTTTTAACTACTCACCAGTATTATGGAATGAAGGATTTAGCATGTAATTTACATTACTGCATGTATGGAAACCGCTTAGGTGCATAAAGTAGAGCGGACATATTCTGTATGTTAGATGGGTGGCATGTCTATATGCTTGCTAGGATATGACAGGAGAACTGGAGGCTTCTGATCATTATATTATTCTGCTAGTATTCTGTTAAACTTTGTCAACTATTTTGGGATCCAATAAGCACTACTGTCTGGAGAGAACCAAATCGCAGCGGACATTTGTTTGGAATTGGAGGAGTTTGTTCTATACCTGTCTGTACACTCCTGTTTCTACATTAAAGTGGAAGTTAACTTCCATGCATGACTTTTGTCTATAAGTAAGCCTATAATAAGGCTTACCTGTAGGTAATGTAAATGTCTCCTAAACATGCACCGTTTAGGTGATATTTACTGTACATGCAGCCAGTGACATCACTGGGGCATGCGCTCTGAAGGACCACCTGTGCCATTTCCTCAGAGCCCCATGCCACACGCGGGAGTGATGTCATTGCGGCTCCGGACAGTCATAGAGCCAAAGTCCACAAACCCAGAAGCAAGACAGGCGAAGATGCAATCCTGGTAGGGCTTTGTTTTTACGGTATGTTTAACATAATGTGCTAGTATGGAAAGTATACAAGCACATTATACCTTTTACCTTGCAGGTAAACAACAGGTTTACAACCGCTTTAAATTATTAGTCCTCAGTCTTTTTTTTACAACATATTGCTGCTGTGACCAGGTTCAGCCTGCCTCTGCTTAAGCAACCCATGGCAACAGCTGGAGGCGCCTTAAGGTTCCTAGAAAAAAAAAGTTAGGTGCTTATTAAGATTGCATCTTGTTTTCTGGTAGACCTATGTTTATTACATTTTGAGATTTAGAATTGATACAGTGCATCATACTCCATATAAACGGTTGTATATAATGCTTTGTATAGCTGCCTTGTTAATCTCGGCATTCCCTGAACCTCACCAGGTAATGAAAAGTCTGTATGCGTGTTTCCTCAGGTGCAGAGAAACTGCTGTCTCACACTGTGTAACTTTGGCATCCCAGAAGAGCTAGAATTCCAGTATCATCGGGTGAATGAACTGCTTCTGAATATTCTGATCCCAACCCGTCAGGATGAGTCCATCCAACGCATTGCTGTGCATTTGTGTAATGCTCTAGTCTGTCAGGTGGATAATGACCACAAGGAGGCAGTGGGGAAGATGGGCTTTGTCATGGTAAGAGTTACATGGGATATTTATTATAGCGAAAAGATGATATTTTATTTTTTTATGTCGCTCTTCTTTTGTTATAGCGTAAAAAATAAAAAAAACGCAGAGGTGATCAAATGCCACTAAAAGAAAGCTCTATTTGTGGGGTGGGGAGGACGTCAATTTTATTTGTGTATAACATCGCACGACCGCGCAATTGTCAGTTAAAGCGGTTGTAAACCCGCATCACATTTTTTTATTTATTTTTTCTCCTGCAAGGCAAAAGTCATAATGAGCTAATATGCACTGCATATTAGCTCATTATGAAAAACTTACCTCGGAACGAGGTGTGTAGAACTTACCTGGTCCACGCCGAGCGAGATATCATCTTCACTCGGCGCGTCTTCCGGGTATCGCCGCTCCAGCGCTGTGATTGGCTGGAGCGGCGATGACGTCGCGCATGCGCGCGGGAGATTTAAATCCGCCCAGCGTCTGGCGGTGGCCGGTTCTTTCGCCGTGGAGTCCCCTTGCGCATGCGCCGCCACATTGCGAGGGGAATATCTCCTAAACCGTGCAGGTTTGGGAGATATTCTCCTTACCTACAGGTAAGCCTTATTATAGGCTTACCTGTAGGTAAAAGTAAAAAAGTGGGTTTACAACCACTTTAAAGCGACACAGTGCCGTATCGCAAAAAATTGCCTGGTCATTGAGCAGCCAAATAATTGATAATTAACCTTTTTGTTTGAAAACCTACTTTCTGTGTATCGTTTTAATTATAGTTGTATATGTTTGTTGTATATGCAGACTGGCGGTTTGCTACACAATGGTCGTGCTTTACTGCTCCTTCTCATTATGAAAGTCTGAGTTGGGCAGCTTATAAAGAGAATATATACATTGCAGATATCAAAGGTACTACAAATTTGCAGTAGTCTCCATTATGGCAGACTCTCGGACCAGTCTGACAGCCAAAACTACTGCACTTTTAGGTCATGTAAAACCTTTCCATAGCGTCTCATTCCTCACACCTTCCTATTTCCCCATCGCTATGTGGGGCTGCCTTAATGGCTAAAAGGTATGTGCAGAAGGTAGGAAGAGATGGGAAAATTCAGTACCATTTGGTAGTTCCAGAGTTCCTATTTGTTTTTAAAGTGGAGTCCCCCCCCTCCAAAGTCACATTTGGCACCTTTCAGGGGGAGGAGGAATCAGATACCTGTGTAATACATGTATTTGCTCCCACTTCCTGGCATAGTTTACCGCAGTGATCGCAGTGACCTACGTCATGTCTGGCACCTACACTGTCCTCCCCCGCTGTCTTCTGGGAAACACACTGGTCCCAGAAGACAGCAGGGACCAGTGAATGCCGCAAGGCTTCACTTCCTGATTCCCTCACAGAGGATGGCGGCGGGCGCAGCAATTGATCGGCTTCGGCTGCCGACATCGTGGGCACCCTGGACAGGTAAGTGTCCATTTATTAAAAGTCGGTAGCTGCTGGCTTTTAATATATAATTTTATTTTTAGGCGTAACTCTGCTTTAAACGCTGCTCTATGCATACTGTAGCCTATTAAATTTTTAAACAAAACTTCAAGGTGCATAGCCAATGATGCCTACAAAGTCCTGTCTGCGCAATGTAGCAGAGAGGTCGTGATTGGAGGAACCATAAAAAACAGCCAACATTCATCCTGTATATACAGCTGCTTGCCGATCTTGCATTTGTCAAACGAGCATACTGAAAAATCAGCAACCCAACTGCATCTTATCAACACTTGCAGCCAATGGCTGCAAGCCCTGACCAGTGTGTTCTGGGTTCCCCCTGTCAGAACACAATTGCACAGCAGGAGGATTGCTGTACTAATATTACACATTTAGTACAATGATAACGAAAAAACAAAAAATAGTGTGTAGCAGGCTTAAAATTTATAGAATGCATTAAGGTGAAAAAACACCTTTAGTAGCAGCCCACCCAGTGCCCACATTTTACTTAACTGAACCCAGTCTTTCCCATGATTGGAACGAGCACACCAGCTCCAGATAGTGTCTTGTGTCCTGATTGGATAGATAGATTGATAGCAGTGCAGCCATTGGCTCCCGATGCTGTTAATCAAATCCAGTGATGCAGGGGGTGGAGCTGAGTCCTGTGGTCTGTGTCAATAGACCCAGCAGCAGGACATGGGAGCGCGCTCGCACAAGTGCCCCGAGAGAGAGCACTTCTCCGACTGGGCACTCGAGAAGAGGAGGAGCGAATAGCGCCGCTGAGGGACCCCAGAAGGGGTGGATCAGGGCCACTCTGTACAAAACCAACTGCACAGAAGAGGTAAGTATGACTTTTCTTTTTTTTATTTATCTTTTAGATATCCTTCAGATTGGAAGGACTGCGGCAGCCTTTTGTTCTGCATACATAGGGTCTTTGCACAAGTTGGGGAAATCAGAACAACACAAAGTGATGAGTGATAATGAAAAATATTTAAATATTACTGTTTAAAGGCTAAGTTCACACCTAAATGTATGGAGAAATTTTTAAGCATTGCACCCATTGTCAGTAGATCATGGGTGCAATGCCAAGCTCCTGCAGACTCAGTATAGCTGTCTGCCCATACAGAAGGTTTGGCAGTTACTAAGGCTCCATTCACACCGTTGGCGTTCGGTTTTATGGGCAGGATCGCGGCAATTCTGCCCACAGTTCGGAAATGCAGAAAATCGCGGGATGTCCATTGCTATCTTGTTACTTTTAATGGCACCCAAATCGCAGCGAAATTTTACTGCGATTGTCGCTGACAAATTGCGGAAAAATCTGGAAAACAGAATCGAGGAATGCCTATGGCATAAAAGAAGTACCCTTGTACAAGCCATGGTGCGAATGGAGCCTAAAGAGCAGGAAGATCAATGAACTACTAGCGCGCTACCCAGGTCCCTCACAATTCATTGAGATCTAGCAGTCTGCTACAATGACCTACAACAATAGTAGTTGTTCGTTCGTTCGTTCACAGCTCTGTGAATCAATGACGCAACTGTTTTAGTTCATTTCAAGAGCAAGCAAGAGGGGGTGGCGACGTTCCTTCATAGGTGCAACCAAGGGGAAGCTCTCTAACAAGAAAAGAAAAGGAGGGCGCTTGGTCAATAGACGGTACTTTTTTTAAGTTAAAGGGGTTGTAAAGGTACAATTTTTTTTTTTTTTTTTTTCCTAAATAGCTTCCTTTACCTTAGTGCAGTCCTCCTTCACTTACCTTATCCTTCTATTTTGCTTTTAAATGTCCTTATTTCTTCTGAGAAATCCTCACTTCCTGTTCTTCTGTCTGTAACTCCACACAGTAATGCAAGGCTTTCTCCCTGGTGTGAAATGTTGTGCTCGCCCCCTCCCTCGTATTACAGGATAGTCAGGGTGCTCTCTACGTTGCAGATAGATAAAGGAGCTGTGTGTTGGTGTACCGGAGTACCTTATTTCCTGTGTTTGACAAGTACATATTCATGTTTCTGTCTCTACAGACTATGCTTAAGTTGATCCAGAAGAAGCTGCAAGACAAAACTGTGAGTACCCATTTTGTGCATTAAGTTTTTTTTTTTTTTTTTCTCACTTTGATACAGAAATTTAAAAACAAACCTAAAGTTGGTGATGGTCATAATCTCTGTACCCTATTCAGCATTCTGTTAGACAGCAGAGTGGTAAAGTCATTACAGTCGTGGCCAAACATTTTTGACAGACGCAATAATTTTCACAAAGTCTGCTGCTTCAGTGTTTTTAGTAGAGGTAGACCGATATATCAGCCAATATTTAGCCATTTTTGATAAATCGGCATCGGCTGATCATTATCAAAATTAGGCCGATATTTTACATTGACCGCCGTTCCTCCTCCCTTCTCTACACTCAGCGGCTCTGGCAGCATCAAGCGATGCGCTGAGTGTGAAACTGACAAGTAACACAAAGGAGGGAGAGAGAGAGGCGCTGTCAGCTCAATGTTGGGGGTGGGGGGGGACCCAGCAGCTATATTACACCAGTCAATGGGATGGTATCTGGTCGGTCAGCTACATGTATGTGGCCCGCCCCCTTTCTAAAGCAGCCCAATAATTGGCTAGTGTAATTTAGCTGCTGGGTCCCGCCCACCCCTGACATCAAGCTGACGGCTCCTCTCTCTCTGTTAGTTTCTCACAGTTACACTTGGCTTAGTGTGAAACCTGCCAGTGCCACTTCCAATGGGTGCCATCTGTCAGTGCCACCTGCCAGTGCCAACCAGTGTCACCCCCCCCATTGACAACCACTGCCAGCCAGTGCCACCTGCTAGTGCCAATCTGCGTCATCTGTCAGTGCCAATAGTGCCATTTGTCGGTTTCAAACCAGTGCCACCTGCCAATGCCAGCCAGTGCAAATCAGTGCCACCTGCCAGTGCCACCTGCCAGTTCCAAACTAGTGCCACCTGCCAGTTCCAAACTAGTGCCACCTGCCAGTTCCAAGCCAGTGCCACCTGCCAGTTCCAAGACAGTTCCAAGCCAGTGCCACCTGCCAGTTCCAAGCCAGTTCCAAGCCAGTGCCACCTGCCAGTTCCAAGCCAGTGCCACCTGCCAGTTCCAAGCCAGTGCCACCTGCCAGTTCCAAGCCAGTGCCACCTGCCAGTGCCATCTGAACTGAGGACATCAAGTGTGTGTGTGCTAGAGTGACAGGAGTAAGCAGGAAGGAGTGGAGTGGGTGAGGTGTGCTTTTTTTCTTTTATTTTTTTTTTAATTCGGCCTAAAATATCGGCCACAAAAATCGGCATCATATATCTGCCATCGGTCGCCCCAATTTCTAAATATCGGCATCGGCCAGAGAATAACCCATATCGGTACACCTCTAGTTTTTAGATCCTTTTTGTTAGATGTTACTATGGTATACTGAAGTATAATTACAAGCATTTTATAAATGTCAAAATAAACAATGCTTGGAGTTTGTCAGGAAGTTTCATTTTTTTTGTTTTGTTTTTTGTTCACCCGCCTTGAGAAATGACCACAATTCCATGGCAATACCGCCACAGCACATACTGCCCCAGCGTGAAAGGGGCATTGATGTCGGCTGCTTCTTTTTGTGTCAGGGCTGAAATTCAGTGGAAATGTTTTTTTTTTGGGGGGGGGGGGGAGTGTTTATTTTCATGTCAAAGAGGGACTTTGCAATTCATCTGATCACTCTTCATAACATTCTGGAGTATATGTAAGTTGCCATCATAAAAAGTGAGGCGGCAGACTTTGTAAAAAAAAAATTATACTTGTGCCATTCTCAAAACCTACAGGCTACGGCTGTACATTTTGTAAGTAGTATTCACTGCTTGTCTGGTTTAACTATTTCCTATGGCTGCTGTTGGTAAACCCTCCTGGCGGTATTCCCGAGTCTGACTCGGGGTTACATTTTTGTGCTGCGATCGGTAACCCCGAGCCAGACTCAGGATCGCCTCGCAGCATCCACAGGCATGTCCCTGGATCCAGCAATGCCTCTTCGCTGTGTGAGCGAAGTGGGTCCTCGCTCCATTCACACAGTGTCCCTGTGTCCAGCCGATCTCCGTTCCCTGCGACGTTACGAGGCGGAGAACGGCGCCAAATTCAAAAAAGTAAACAAACACATTACGTACAGTGTACTGTAATCTTATAGATTACAGTACTGTATGTAAGAAATACACATCCCCTTTGTCTCTGTAGTGGTCTGCCCAGTGTCCTACTTTTGTATAATGAAAACTGTTCTTTCTGCCTGCAAACTGTAGATTGTCCATAGCAATCGGAAGTGTCCCTTTATGTCAAAAATGGTTTTAGAGCAGCTAGAAAACAGCGATAATAAATTATAATCACTTGCAGAATTGAGCGATAGTGATTTGTGAGGAAATTCGTCATAAAAAAAAAAAGTAGTGACCGTGACAATTCTGCAACTGAGCAAATGTCAGTGATTTTGAGTTGATTACATTATTACATAATTTTTATTATAATTATATTATTTCTTATAATTATTTATTATATTATAATATTTTTTTTTTTAAAAGTCATACCCGGGATGCCTATTAGACTCTTGTTTGGTCAGATTTAAGTGAGTTATTCCTAAGAATTGCAGGCCTACAGTATAAAACGCCAAATTTCCTTGCAAAAAATTGTACCGCTTTCAGCACCTAAAATCTGAAATAATCATACCGCCAGGGAGGTTAAGGGAACGTTGCCTATTGGCCCACTAATTTATTTTTTTTCTCAAAATTTTAGCATTGGACTGTCCAGAATGGGACAGGGTTCCTATTGCCCTGTCAAGTTTTTTTTGTTGCGTTTTATTTTTATTTTTTTAGTACAGTTTCAATGTTTTTGTGATGGCATTAGTGGAATAGGGTTCCTTCTGACCACCTACTGTATTTATTGGCATATAACACTCACTTTTTTACCCTGAAAATAGAGGGTAAACTGTGCCTGCGTGTTATACACAGGGGGCTGTGGAAAGTTTTTTTCCTGATACAAGGGGGCACTCTTTACGTCTGGAGGAAAAGAGATTTCACCTACAAATACGGAAAGGTTTCTTCACAGTAAGAGCTGTGAAAATGTGGAACAGACTCCCTCCAGAGGTGGTTCTGGCCAGCTCAGTAGATTGCTTTAAGAAGGGCCTGGATTCTTTCCTAAATACACATAATATAACTGAGTACTAAGTTCTGTAGGTAAAGTTGATCCGGGGGAAAATCCGGTTGCCTCTTGGGGGATCAGGAAGGAATTTTTTCCCCTCCGGTAGCAAATTGGATCATCGCTCTGCTGGGGTTTTTTGCCTTCCTCTGGATCAACTGTGGGTATGGAGTTGGGTGTATGGGAGGATGTACTGTGTTTTATTTTGTTTATTTTAATTTTGTTATGGTTGAACTGGATGGACTTGTGTCTTTTTTCAACCTGACTAACTATGTAACTTTGTTTTTGAAGTTAGGGTGCGTGTTATACGCCTGTATGTGTTATACGCTGATAAATACCTTTTTTTTTTTTTTGTGTGGTTCTGAGGTAAAATTAGCAGAATGGGGGCAGAGTTCCTATTGCTTAGGGAGTTTTTTTTCTCTTTGATTGTAGTACAGCCTCAGTGGTTTTGGGATAGCATTAGCGTAATGGTTCCTGTTGGCGGGCTCCTTTTTTTTTTCTATAATTTTACAACGGCAAGTTTGCAAATGCACCTCTACCACAGCTGGTGAATATAAAGTAAAGGCTCACGTTTATGCATCATCTTTTTTTTGCCTTGCCCCAACAGTGTGACCAAGTGATGGAATTTTCCTGGAGTGCGCTGTGGAACATTACCGATGAGACCCCAGATAACTGCGAAATGTTCCTCAACTACAGTGGCATGAAGCTGTTCTTAGACTGTCTGAGGGTAACTGCCTATTGGAATATTCCTGGCTACATTGTGTGTTTTTAGGCAAGCTTTGAAATGTATAAATACCCTTCTTTAATCTGCAGGAATTTCCAGAGAAGCAAGAACTTCATCGCAACATGCTGGGGCTTCTGGGTAATGTGGCAGAGGTACGCGAACTGCGGCCACAGCTGATGACATCACAGTTTATTACCGTTTTCAGGTGATTGTAAGGACTTAAATAATTTGGGTTCAAATCTTTAAAAAAAAAAAAAATGTTTGAAAAACTAAGTGTAGCCTCAAGCAAAATGGGTAACTCGAACCATTTTTCTGGCCATTCCATCTAAAGCCGCAGGGACTGGTTAAAATCTATCCCTGTATGGGCAGGGTGGTTGTGTCAGTTGATCGACTTCTGTACCACCGCCCTGTCAAATTTTTGCCACTTGATCGGCACCACTGGCCATAGCTGTCGCTCCTGATGGCAGGTAAGTCTCCCCACTATCAAAATACAAAGGCTCAGCAGGAGGATTCCCTCACCCACCTCCTTGAATGTGTGGATGGGGGAATTGAGTCTTTTTTTTTTTTTTTTTGCTCAACCAGTAGGTTGAATCAAAAAAAAAAAATAGCTCATTTCACTCATCTACTTATTCAAGGTGGATGGGGGAATCCTCCCGCTCAGCCATTGTATTTTGATAAAAGCATCTGTGCATACAGGCTGTGGTAAGCTTTTTGTGTTGCCTCTCATGTCACAATCTCTAGATAACAGCTGTAAAAACTCTGTAAAATGCAACTTGTTCCATTCATCTCTTCTTTCCCCATTGTCTTGAGATAGATAGATAGATTTATATAAATATCTCTATCTCATTATCAAAAAAAATTCTATTAGCTGACCTCACCCAGTAGACAAAAAATATTAGTTCTAGACAATTTTAAAAAGGAGGGATGATGTACCGTATTTATCGGCGTATAGCGCGCACATCTAATGTGGACCTGTAAAAAAAACATTTTAGTGCTTTTAGTACTTACAGTTTTGGTGTCTTGGGCGGCGTCCATAAGCGGCCTTGTCTGGTCCAGCGTCCGTCTTCGGCTTCAGTGGTGTCCTCCCGGCTTCTCCAGCGCTGTCTCGAGTCGAATCCCCGCTTCCCGCGCTCAGTTTGAACGCCTCCGCCAACATATACCGAGTGCAGTACATTCGGCCAGGCTTGGCTTCGCTCGTGCTCACGCTCTGTGACGTTTATGCGTGAGCACGAGCGAAGCTGAGCCTGGCCGAATGTACCCGAGTGTACTGGACTCGGTATATGTCGGCGGCTCAGTTCAAACTGAGCGCGGGTATCGGCGTATATCGCGCACCCACGATTTCCCCTTATTTTAAGGGGAAAAAAGTGTGCGGTATATGCCAATAAATACGGTAATTTAATCTGGACAGACTGTGTGTAAAAATCAATATCTCATTCCAAAGCCTGATCTCCAGACCAATTAAGAGCTCACAACAGTCTCTGTGTTTAGGTACTAATAGATTAGATAGCAAGAAGGTCATACTATTTCATAGATCTTCCAAATATACAGTATGTAAGGCAGAGGTGCTAAAGGGGTATGAAAAGATGTAAAACGCAGTATCTGTTACCATTTTCTGCACCTAAGCATTTCTTACACAGGCTTATAAACGAAGTGCATTCATGCATTTAAAAAAACTCTCACTTGGCACCTCTTAAATCGCAGGCCCATTTGCACACATTTCTCCTCGGGGGCTCCTTTGGTGTGGTTGGAATGTTGTCCAGAGTCACAGCGAAGCTGGGTCAACTATTACATCTGGGGGTCTATCTATACCAAGCTTAAAGTTTTGTATGGGGTTCCTGGTTGAAATGTGCAGGTGGAATGACTTTGATGCAGATGACCTGCTTAGGTTGTATTTTAGAATGTGTAACCGCAAATGATTCCTAATATATTTATATGTGGATTAAACTTTTGTATTATAAAATGGCCATAATCAGCCTAGTAATTAATGGGTAGAATAATTTCTGGTAAATGGCCAGTCTATTAAAAATATATATGTTTTTGTTTGATTGAAATCCCCAAAACAAAAAATTGTTTACCATTCCTCAGTCGGTTCACACTGGGGCGGCACGACTTCGGGGCGACTCAGCAAGGCGTCCTAAAGACGACTTCAGAGGCGACTTGCAAAATGACTTCTGTATAGAAGTCAATGCAAGTCGCCCCCGAAGTCGTACAAGAACCTTTTTTCTAAGTCGTAGTGACTTGCGTCGCTCCTATTAGAACGGTTCTATTAAATAGAATGGGACGCGACTTGTCAGGTGGCTGAGTCGCCTAACGAGTCGCCCCAGTGTAAACCGGCTCTTAGGTGCAGTCAGTGACTGCATTTGTTTTTTTCAGGATTTGTTTCATTTATTTTCACCTGCCAGTGTGGCATTTCTAATCCTGGGATGACCGCCCTCACTCTACTGTATCAGAAAAATATAAACCAGAATAAACTACAGGACAAAGCCCCTCTCCTCTTCTCCTTAAAATAGAGGGTAGGGTTTTAGTAGTACTGATAGATACCTAAGAACAATGTAATTGACAACAGCACAGTCCTAGAGCGTAGGAAGTTATAAGCACTTATGGTTTTTGACAAGATCAAAACAAAATTGGTGTGTGTGTATATAAAAGACCAAACGGGACATCAGATTGTTCAGATTTGCATACCCTGTTTCTTCTATGCCATGAGGACTGTATTAATGGGATGTCTATGTACACCTACCCTGCCTCATTATGAGAAGTCATATTATATCCTTTATTCCCTAAAATGGTATTAAACAAAAAATGTAATATATTGCTGCTTTTCAATCATTAGATGTGGTGGTTGCATCAATTTTATTTTATTTGGCTTTTTTCCCCTCTGTTCTCACCTGGTGATCTGGCCAATGACACACTTGTATTAGTGAAGCACAACTCTGGATGAATGAGCACAGGACACAGCAGATGGCAGCATTGTCAGTCTGGGGGGTGGTGTTAAATGTATTAGCAGATTTAGATAAGCCAACAAATTGAAGCCAAACTTCAGCTCACACGTTATATTCAGTTATGGCAAACCTTTTAGGATAAATGTTTTCCATTATCAAACGGTGATCATTTTAATTACCCCTGCCAGTATTGTGTGGTTTGCCTCAGCCACGTAAACTGATACATTCTGCTGGAGAGCTTGAACAGACTTACTGGCCAGATAAACAGAAATAAATAAGAAGAAATAAAGGAAACAAATGCAGCCATCACATCTAAAAATTGGTAAGCTGCAATGTGATAAATGTTTACTTTGGGTTTTTAAGCCAAAAAGGAAAGCTAGAAACTGGTTACTGTGGGCAGTTCCCACAGTATCCAGTTCCTCAAAAATAGTTCAAAGTTAATATAAAACTGCCTTCGTTGGTTAATTGTTATCACATTTTTCAACTTGCTTGTGCCCTTGTACTTACCAGTAACCTCCTGGACAGCAAAGCAGATGGGATTGAAGTGTCGTATAATGCCTGCGGGGTGCTTTCACACATCATGTTTGACGGCCCGGAAGTTTGGTTCATTTTGGAGCCAACACGACAGGAGGTTGAGGAACGCATGTGGAGAGCCATCCAGAGTTGGGATATAAGCTCCAGAAGGAACATTAATTACCGGTCAGAAGATACACATGCATACATACATACTCCCTCTCCCTCTTCATTAACTTGTTCTCAGTGTTTGATTCATTTTAATGCTAGATAATAGACTAGTCAAAGTTTAAAATAAAAACTGTTTAATAATAAGTTTATATTATGTAAGCAATGGAAGAGATGGGGCATAAACAAAATAATTCAGGAGGTTCGAATGCTTTTCTGTTCACACTTTTATTTATTTATTTTTTATTATTTTTATTTATTTTTTATCTAGACCACTTTAACACATGCTGTTAGATCAAGTCCTCCTGTCCATTTTCCAGGTGGACCTGATCAGATGCTCCATTCACCTCTAGAGCCCACCAGGAAGTCTGCACAGCGATGCGCTAATCACAGGCATGGAGACATTTACCCGATCCTCGGCTGCAGAGATGCCTCCCTGCCTGTGATTAGCACTTCCTGGTGGGCTCTGCACGTGCACTGTGCAAACACGCCGGAGCTCATGCCTATTCACCTTTATGGAGCGACGGATGTCAACGGTGACATGTCCTCTGACATCCGCTGCTATCCGATACAGATCTGCCAAATCCAGACGGATGGAGACCAGACCCTATTTTCCATCCATCCGTCTGTCGGATTGATGAAAATGGACAGGTGGATCCATTTTCATCCGATCTCCCTTAGAGAACAGTGGGGCTCTGACAGGTCCGTATCTGTCAGTGAGCATAGACGGACCTGTCATCCGCCTGCTTAGCTGAGATCAACGGATCGATCCCCGATGAGCAAGCGGAGTCCGTCAAAACGGACGTGCCCTGTGTGAAAGGGGTCTAACTTATTATTCTAAGTTTGGCAATTCTTGCAAAAAGAAGAAAAAATAAAACCGAAATCCAAAACGTAGCACAATATACTTTGATAGTCATACATGACTTTAGTATTCGTGCAAATGCTTGTTAGTACTATACAAAGACTATAAGTTGGCTAAATATCCATTAATAAGGTCAATATGCAAACTAAAAAAGATTGTTATTTATAGTCTTATTACAATCATGACTATTGCTCAGTTTTCACTGCTTTAAAAACTTGTATCAAAACTATAACTATAATACTTACGGTAATCTTTGGTAAGTTGTCATTTCAAATCTTAAGAATAGTAGCTCTGCTTTGTCCTATGCCCCATACAATTATGGCATTAGAATAAGATGTGTACCACTAAGTGACTGCGGCATTTCCCATCTCCTGCGTGACCCACCCATTCAATCAACGAACACCTACTTCTACAATAATCAACATTGAAAGATCTGTAATATTAATGACAAGGGAGCCAGTTCTGGTACATGTAACCATACACAGCTTGTTAAATTTTATGACGAGTACCGCTATGTACCAGAATTGTTTGTTCTTTCAGCAGGCTAGAATTAACTTTCTCGCGCCAATCCTAGAAAGTAGGGGTGGAGGGGGGGTCGAAGATCTCCATTTTAATAAAATACATTTGTAAGACAAAAACAGAGATGGAGGTCCAACCCAGAGGAGTAAATAATTCCTCATCTAGGAATCCTAGTTCACAAGTCAAGGAGTCATTATGTAGCAGAGATTGAAAAGCCTGATTAATGGTAATGGCGTAATAACTTTTGGCATTTCCAGAGCATATGTAGAACCTCCACATCTAGGACACTCCGGATTCTCCCTTCTGTGCCACTGGAATAATTTAAACGGTGTTCTATATGCTCTCTATGTATTATAAAAAGTTGAGATAGACTTTGGGTCAGTGATATAGAAACCATAAGGACCTGTTTCAAAACAGTTTGCCACATCTTCCCATCTAGTAAATGAATATCCTTCGCCCAGTCCAAGGTAACTATTCATCAACAAACCATAAAGAGAAGAAATTGGACCTCTTTTCTGTAGTAGACGCAAGCTGGTCTATAAGTGGAGCAATAATCAAACTAAAATGTGTCTGCTTAGCTTGTGCTAAGATGACAGAGCTAAAGGAACTGAAATTTGGTTCCCTCTTTTATTGCAGTATATGTGTCTGCTTGTTTCTGTGGAACCAATCAATTTGTTTTTAGAGCAGGGAGACAGCCGAAAGTAAGTTTTATGAGGCAAGGTTACTCGTGCCCAGAGCTAGTGTGCATAGTGTAGCCTAAATAAGCCTCTAACCCCTATGCCGCGTACACACGACCATTTTTCATGATGAGAAAAATGCTATTTTCTTAATTGGTTGTTAAAAACTTCTCGACAAAAGAAATGGACATGAAATAATTAGAACGTGCTTTTCACGTCGTTGTTTTTCTCATGTGTAAGCTTTAACGACTTGAAAAAACGTGCATGCTCAGAAGCAAGTTACGAGAAGGGAAATTTGCATAATCAGCCCAAAGGGTGGTGCCATTCGAATGGAACTTCTCCTTTTTTATAGTGCCATCGTACACGTTGTACGTCACTGCGCTTTGCTCGAGCATTTTTTATCACAATCATGTGTATGCAAGGCAGGCTTGAGAGGAATAGTGTTGAGAAAAATTTAGTTTTTTTCTATGATGTGAAAAACTGTTGTGTGTAGGCAGCATCAAAGTAAATATGTGGCAATTTTCTACACAGTAGTAAATTAGTAGCTGCTCATTCAGTCCTAGGAGGGGGAGCTGAACTGATCAGTCACTGCTAGGAAGGGAGGCGAGGGTAGATGAGATGCCCAATCACTGCTTGGAGGGTAAACTGAGTTGCCAAGTCACTGCTGGAATCTGGGAAAGATGGGCTGCTGAAAAGCACTTCACAAAAAAAGGGAGGGCTGCTCCGGCGCTCATAATGACTGGAAGCCTGGGAAGCGACGGTGATACTGGTAACTAGAACTGTACCTATGAAAAGGGTCTCACGGATGGATATATTATGAGGAGGCAGCCTTCCTATAGAGGGTATCCATGACCTTAGAAGAAAAAAGAGGGGGTGGAGGCGCCAACTCAAAAAATAAAAATAACCTTATAAACCGCAGTCTACTAAAATGTGAGTATAGGTGTGTACTCACAGGTTCGCTGGGAGTAGTAGTCCATTGGGGTGTTTTTTCTACTCGGTGTGTGCCTTTCCACCGGCTCTAGTGATGTCTGCACGGCTATCTATAACCATGCGGACATCACTAGAGCCGGTGGAAAGGCACACACCGAGTAGAAAAAACACCCCGATGGATTACTACTCCCAGCGAACCTGTGAGTACACACCTATACTCCCATTTTAGTAGACTGCTGTTTTTAAGGTTATTTTTATTTTTTGAGTTGGCGCCTCCACCCCCTCTTTTTTCTTCTAAATGCTGAAAAGCACTTGGAGAACCTCTAGTGCTTCAGTTGTGAGTTTTAAGGATGAATTGCTCCAGGTGCCTGCAGTTACAGATGGCTTGATTTTTAAGCTTTTTATTCTGCTTGTTACGAATATGTAAATAGTTGATTGTCCATAGCATGGCCGCAGGTTCACTTTAACCTATCTGTCCCCAACACTCAATCTCTAACCCATAAAGTCGGCTCTAGCATCTTTCATAGTTTTAAACTTTATGTATGAGACAATCTGTATTCAAACTTGCAACAGTATATGAATATTCCAAGAATGTATAGCTAAGGAAGCTCTCAGACTTGTAGGGAGATCCGGAAGATTGCTAAACTCTGGATATTATGACCTCCTTCTTCAGTGATGTCACTGCTTTTTGGCAAATATGAGCCAACACTTTCTGGCTTCCACATGAAATAAATATATGCTGAACAGTTCATGTTATTAGATCTTCACTCTGAAATCATGCTGTGTACTTGGCACTTGCTTTGCACTTCGGTGCTCTTGCAACAAAACAAAAACAATTGAGTACTGTGCTGTGTATATACCAGTATATGTTGTATTTATTTGCACTATCATTCTAATGCTGAATCCCCTCCATTCCATAACCCAAGCCTTTCCTTATCTTTAATTACTTTGCCATATATCTGTGTGTTTGTGATGTTCTGTTTTTTTGTTTTTCTGCTTACTGAAAACGGCAGGTTGGCCCCTGAGCACAGGCTTTAGTCAAAGAATGCTTTGAATGAATGCAAAGTGTTCTGTGACTGGACGAGCTTGAGAACTGGGAACAGTGATATCACGCTGTGCACATTGTCCAATCAGAAAACATTTTGCATTCATTCAGAAAATATAAACATTCTTGGAATTGCGCCCTTGCCAAGTGGCCAACCTCCTGTATTCACAAGCAGCAGGGACCCCGAAGCAAGTGGGGGATTGGCCAGTTATGGTATATACCAGGGATATGCAATTAGCAGACCTCCAGCTGTTGCAAAACTACAAGTCCCATCATGTCTCTGCCTCTGTGTGTCATGCTTGTGGCTGTCAGTCTTGCTATGCCTCATGGGACTTGTAGTTCTGCAACAGGTGGAGGTCCGCTAATTGCATATCCCTGGTTTATACAGTATATAGTTACGTAGTCCAAGATGCACCAATGCATAAAATATTTATACCTGAAATTCATATTTACCATTTTGTTAAACTTTGTGTAACCGTACTGCTTGGACCCTAACAGAAGCTGATACACCCTGAAAGCTTGTCCTAAAAATTTGAGTTAAAAAATAAAATAAAAAAAGAAGAGTGTCATGGACAGGACTTGTTTTTAAAGCATTATGATCATGGATATGGGGCAAAAAAAAGTAAAAACCTGTGCTCTCTGTATTCCTAACAGGTCATTTGAGCCAATTCTTCGTCTTCTGCCCCAGTGTGTTTCCCCCATCAGCCAACACTGGGCAACGTGGGCTTTGTACAACCTTGTATCTGTATATCGTAAGTAGAACTACTTATTTTTTCTCTCAGGGATCAGAGACTGGAAATGAAAAGCATTCTTTATGGGGATATGTACCAGCATATAATGGATACAGTGGGGGAAATAATTATTTGATCCCCTGCAGATTTTGTAAGTTTGCCAACGGAGGTGGAAATCTTTTATGATTTGGAGTTGTTTCTCTGATAAAGGGAAAGGCCCACTTTGCCATGTTGAGGGGACAATGGGTAATGGATGGGGCCATGTATTGTAAAATCTTGGATGAGAACCTTCTTCCCTCAGCCAGAACAGAACTGAAGATGAGTCGTGGATGAGTCTTCCAGCATGACAATGACCCAAAAGATACCGCCAAGGCAGCAAAGAAGTGGCTCAAGATGAAGCACATTAAGATCATTGAGTGTCCTAGACATAATCCTATAGAAAATGTATGGAGGGAGCTGAAACTTTGAATGAATGAAAACTTATATAGCGCAGCACATGCGAACTAAATCGCCTCTGGGCGCTTGTTGTTCCTGTCTCCTTTGATATCAAAAGAGATAAGTCTTGATCTTTCTCCTGAATGCCAAGTGGTTCTCCTCCAACCGAAGGCTGTTTGGTAAAGCGTTCCATAGTCTGGGACCTTGGATCGGGAATCTTCTTTCTCCTTTGGACTTGTAGTTGGCTTTCGGTATCTGGAGTAGATTTTGATTGGTGGATCGCAGAACGCGATTGGGATTATGAGCTTTTATTTTTTCGCATAGATAATGGGGAGCATTCCAATGGATACATCTATGCGTTAGACAGAGTGCTTTAAAAGCAATTCTGTCTTTTACTGGCAACCAGTGAAGGGTTCTCAGTGAAGGTGAGATCGATTCCCAGGGGTTTTTCCCAGTCACAAGTCTGGCGGCTGTGTTTTGAACGACTTGCAGGCGAGAGATTTGGTACTTACGGAGTCCGAGGTAAAGGGCATTTGCATAGTCCAATCTTGAGTTTACAATTGCTCCCACCACGACCGATAAGCCTTCTTTGGGGATAAAAGGAGTAAGTCTGCGTAGTAGGCGCAGCAGATGGTGAGAGCCGCTGACTACTGACCCTATTTGTGCTTCCATTGTCATATAGGAGTCGAAGATGACCCCGAGACTTTTGACTCTGGCGCAAAGGGTGATGATTTTGCCCAGAATGGGCGGGGGTGTCCAAGTTGTTGCCGGTCGATTCATTGGCGTGAAACAGGAGAAGTTCTGTTTTCGCTCCGTTGAGTTTAAGATAACTCTTCGTCATCCAGTTCTCTATCAAAGAGAGGCATGTCTCTAGATTGAGGTGGTGATCCTTTTTGTTGCCAATGCGGAAATACAGTTGCGTGTCGTCTGCATATGAGTGGTAAAGCAGTTTTTGGCTGCTGATGATTTCAAAAAGAGGACGAAGATAGATGTTAAAACGGCACCAGCGACAGAGGTGATCCTTGAGGGACTCCGCACGATACTGTGCGTTTCTCAGAAGTGAAAGGTCCTAACTTCACTGTTTGCGATCGGTTTTCCAAAAAAGAGGAGAACCAAGATAAATCGCCTTCTGCGACTCTGGCTTCTTCAGCTAGCTGAGTCAGTAATAGTTTGTGGTCGACAGTGTCGAAGGCTGAGCTTAGGTCCAACTGCGGCCTCGAGAGCGTCGTCCCATATTTTGAGCAATTAGGTTTCCGTCCCGTGTCCGGGACGGAAACCCGATTGAAATGGATCACGTAGCTTGTGGGTATCTAGATGCCGTTGCAGCTGTTGTACCACTACTTTTTCCATTATCTTTGAGAGAACATTTAGGCCTGTTATGGGATGGCGGTGGAGTGGGTCCTTGGGGTTTAGGGTGGGTTCCTTCAGGATGGGTTTGATTATGCCCTCTTTCAACTGGGAGGGCACTATGCCTTCCTTGAAAGACTGGTTTATAAGCTGCATGATAGGAGGTGCCAGCAGGGCCGGCCTTAGGTGTTCAGGCGCCCTGTGCGAGCTAATCCTGTGGAGCCCCCCCCCCCCCCCCAGACTGCTACACAATACACACTGACCGCTACACAATACACTACCCACAGACCACTGCACAATACACACTGACACTACAGCATTGGTGCATTTTACTATAGATCCATTGGTGGACTACAAGGCTCAGCATTTTAGTCCCACCAATGCCTCCTATAGTAAAATGCTGGGTCTTGTAGTCCACCAATGCCTCCTATAGTAAAATGCTGGGCCTTGTAGTCCACCAGGACTCCCTTTACCTTATATCGGTCCCCCCTTAATTAGATCAGGGAACCCACCCATCAGTGTCCCCTTCCCCATGAAAGACCCCCATTAGACTGTCTTACCGAGAGACGCTTTGAGCCAGAGTTTGTGGGTGGAGCTCCTCTACTGTAGTGTCGTTTTCCTTCCTTTAATTATGGAGAGAGAGAGAGAGAGAGAGAGTTGGTGGGGGGTGAGGATGAGAGAGAGAGGGGGGATTTAAGAGTGGTGGGTGGGAGAGAGGAGGAGGTGAGAGGGGGAGAAAGAGGGGGTTGGGTGAGTTGGTGGGGGATTAGAGAAAGAGTGGTGGGTGGGAGAGAGGAGGTGGAGAGGGGGGGTGACACAACAGATGAGATGGGGGGTGACACAACAGAGGAGATGAGGGGGGTGACACAACAGAGCAGAGGGGGGTGACACAACAGAGCAGAATGGGGTGACACAACAGAGGAGATGGGGGTGACACAACAGAGGAGATGGGGGGTGACACAACAGAGGAGATGGGGGGTGACACAACAGAGGAGATGGGGGGTGACACAACAGAGGAGATGGGGGGGTGACACAACAGAGGAGATGGGGGGGGTGACACAACAGAGGACAGGGGGGGTGACACAACAGAGGACAGGGGGGGGGTGACACAACAGAGGAGATGGGGGGTGACACAACAGAGGAGATGGGGGGTGACACAACAGAGGAGATGGGGGGGTGACACAACAGAGGAGATGGGGGGTGACACAACAGAGGAGATGGGGGGTGACACAACAGAGGAGATGGGGGGGGTGACACAACAGAGGAGATGGGGGGTGACACAACAGAGGAGATGGGGGGTGACACAACAGAGGAGATGGGGGGTGACACAACAGAGGAGATGGGGGGGTGACACAACAGAGGAGATGGGGGGGGTGACACAACAGAGGAGATGGGGGGGTGACACAACAGAGGACAGGGGGGGGTGACACAACAGAGGACAGGGGGGGTGACACAACAGAGGACAGGGGGGGTGACACAACAGAGGAGATGGGGGGTGACACAACAGAGGAGATGGGGGGGTGACACAACAGAGGAGATGGGGGGTGACACAACAGAGGAGATGGGGGGGGTGACACAACAGAGGAGATGGGGGTGACACAACAGAGGAGATGGGGGGGTGACACAACATAGGAGATGGGGGGTGACACAACATAGGAGATGGGGGGTGACACAACATAGGAGATGGGGGGTGACACAACAGAGGAGATGGGGGGGTGACACAACAGAGGACAGGGGGGGTGACACAACAGAGGACAGGGGGGGTGACACAACAGAGGAGATGGGGGGTGACACAACAGAGGAGATGGGGGGTGACACAACAGAGGAGATGGGGGGGTGACACAACAGAGGAGATGGGGGGGGGTGACACAACAGAGGAGATGGGGGGGGGTGACACAACAGAGGAGATGGGGGGGGTGACACAACAGAGGAGATGGGGGGGGTGACACAACAGAGGACAGGGGGGGTGACACAACAGAGGACAGGGGGGGTGACACAACAGAGGACAGGGGGGGTGACACAACCGAGGACAGGGGGGGGTGACACAACCGAGGACAGGGGGGGTGACACAACCGAGGACAGGGGGGGTGACACAACCGAGGACAGGGGGTGACACACACAGAGGACAGGGGGGGTGACACAACAGAGGACAGGGGGGGTGACACAACAGAGGACAGGGGGGGTGACACAACAGAGGAGAGGGGGGTGACACAACAGAGGAGGGGGGGGGGGTGACACAACAGAGGACAGGGGGGGTGACACAACAGAGGAGAGGGGGGGTGACACAACAGAGGACAGGGGGGTGACACAACAGAGGACAGGGGGGGTGACACAACAGAGGACAGGGGGGGTGACACAACAGAGGACAGTGGGGGTGACACAACAGAGGACAGGGGGGGTGACACAACAGAGGAGGGGGGGTGACACAACAGAGGACAGGGGGGGTGACACAACAGAGGAGATGGGGGGGTGACACAACAGAGGAGAAGGGGGGTGACACAACAGAGGAGATGGGGGGGTGACACAACAGAGGAGATGGGGGGGTGACACAACAGAGGAGGGGGGGTGACACAACAGAGGAGAAGGGGGGTGACACACAGAGGAGATGGGGGGGTGACACAACAGAGGAGGGGGGTGACACAACAGAGGAGAAGGGGGGTGACACAACAGAGGAGATGGGGGGGTGACACAACAGAGGAGGGGGGGTGACACAACAGAGGAGAAGGGGGGTGAAGGGGGGTGACACAACAGAGGAGATGGGGGGGTGACACAACAGAGGAGATGGGGGGGTGACACAACAGAGGAGATGGGGGGGTGACACAACAGAGGAGAGGGGGGGGTGACACAACAGAGGAGGGGGGTGACACAACAGAGGAGATGGGGGGGTGACACAAACAGAGGAGGGGGGGGGGGTGACATAACAGAGGAGGGAGGTAAGCTGACAAAGCAGATGAGCAGGACTCACATCGTGAGGCAGGACTCCGGGAGCAAGCAGGCACGATGATCCTTGTATCCACAGTGCAGCCCCGCCCACACCTTAACACATGATCAGCACAGCCATTCATAGACCCCCATATCTGCTTCCCGGCCCGCCTCGCACATTGCACATGGCCCGTTCGGCCAATCACAGGGCACCAGCGCAGCGCAGAGTACGGGATCACGCGCGCCGCCCGAGACAGAAATCTGGCTGCTACAAGCCACAGGACGGTGGAATGTGTGCCCGGGCAAAATAGGTGGCAACCCTATGCACGGCGCCCGTGTTCCCATGGCGCCTTGTGCGGGCGCACAGCCCGCACAACGCAAAGGCCGGCCCTGGGTGCCAGGATGTCGGCGCATTCCTTCAGCAGTTCAGTGGGGATGATATCATTTGGCCCTGTGCCTTCCTTGAAAGACTGGTTTATAAGCTGCATGATAGGAGGTGCCAGGATGTCGGCGCATTCCTTCAGCAGTTCAGTGGGGATGATATCATTTGGCCCTGTGCCTTCCTTGAAAGACTGGTTTATAAGCTGCATGATAGGAGGTGCCAGGATGTCGGCGCATTCCTTCAGAAGTTCAGTGGGGATGATATCATTTGGTCCTGTGCCGTTACGCAAAGTACCAATGATATTGTCACGTACCTTACCAGAGGCCGAAGTGCCGAGAGGGCTTCCCTTGCGACTCGAGTGCAGAACGCCCCCTGGAGGTGAGACAGGGGACGCTATGCACAGGGGTGCAGGAGTTGCCGGATAGGACTTGCTGGAATGATGCCAGGGAACAGATGTGCACCAGGATATGTAGTCCGGCAGGTGTACCACGGAAGTACCAGTAGGTTGGCAGGAAACCCAGGGGCGGAGTCAGGAGCCGAGCCGAGGTCATACACAGGAAGCAGGAAGTAACTGGAGCAGGTCAGAGGACAAGCCAAGGTCATACACGGGAAGCAGGAAGTGACTGGAACAGATCAGAAGGCAAGCCGAGGTCATACACAGGAATCGGGAACAAGGAATCAGTATCAGGTCAAGGACTGAAGATCATTCAGCAGTTTGGTAACTGCTGCAACCAGGTTTAAATAGGCACTGACGCCTGGAGTCCCGCCCGTATTGCGTGCGTAACGGTGCACGCGCGTGCACAGTAAAGAACAGCGTATTCACTGTGTTGTTGCCCGTATGCGCGCGCGCATGCGCCTGGTGCTCGTATTTGCGGGCATTATGCTCGTACTTGCGCGCATGCGCCTTGTGCTCGTATGTGCGCGCATGACAGGTCTGCCAGTTCTTTCACGGCCAATTCTCTGACAGTGCCCCCCCCTCAGGGGCAGCCTCCGGATGCCCAAACGTACTTGCTTCTCAGGATACTTTCTGAAGAATTCAGACAGCAGTTTCGGGGCATGAACATCTTTTGCAGGTTCCCAAGAACTTTCTTCGAGAGAGTAGCCCTTCCATTTTACTAGGTACTGGATTTGTCTACCTCTCTTCCGACTATCCAAAATGGCGGAGGTGGGTCTTCTCTTCCAGGAAAAGAACCGGTGGTGACTGGTTTGAGAAGTGAGACGTGAAAGACTGGATGAATCTTGTAGGTGTTTGGCAGGGACTATTCGAAGGCCACAGGATTGATCTTTTTCTTAATTTCAAAAGGACCAATGAATCTAGGACCCAGTTTCCGGGAAGGGCAGGACAGTTTAAGGTTTAAAGTAGAAAGCCAGACCTTGTCTCCCACTTCCAGAGTCGGACTCTCTTTCCTCTTCCTGTCATAATATTTTTTATAGTCCTCCTGGGATTTTTGCATAGTTTCCTGAAGAACCTGTAAATTTTCTTGGAGAAAAGTTAATCTATCTTGTACGGCAGGCACCGTTGCTTCAGGAACGGTATTGGGCAGGAAGGATGGATGAAATCCGTAATTTGCCCAAAACGGAGACTGGTTAGTGGTGGAGTGTACCGAATTATTGTATGCAAATTCGGCACATGGCAGTAGAGCTACCCAATTGTCCTGAGAGGAGGAGGAGAAGCAGCGGAGATATTGCTCTAGCGACTGATTGGTTCTTTCTGTTTGGCCATTACTCCATTACTTTGTGGATGATAAGCGGATGACCAGCAGATTTCGATGTTCAAGGCTTTACAAAGGGCTTTCCAAAATCTAGACGTAAATTGCACCCCTCTGTCGGATACAATACTACTGGGTATGCCATGCAATCTCACGATCTCTTTAATAAATATATTTGCTGTATCCATGGCCGAGGGGGTACCTAATAATGGCAAGAAGTGGGCCATCTTCGTTAGCCGATCGACCACCACCAGGATCGTGGTAAACCCTTCAGAGGGGGGTAATTCCACTATGAAATCCATAGATATAGCTTTCCATGGGTGGTCGGGGACGGGTAATGGTCTTAACAGGCCCCAGGCTTGTTTGCGGCTTCCCTTACTTCTGGCACAAACTGTACAGGAACTTACAAAGTCCTTGCAATCCTTCCTCAGGTCAGGCCACCAATAGGATCGCTGAATCAGCTCAACAGTCTTATGGACCCCAAAATGACCAGCAAGCCGGTGTTCATGGAGGGTCTTGAGAAGCTGAAGTCTGGCTCCCTCGGGAACAAAAATCTTATTCCCGTGCCACAGGAGCCCTTCTTGTCTTCTAAATGCCGAACTCTCGGCTTCAGGACATTGAGCAGAGGCTTGTTCCAGAGCTGACTTTAGGTCGGGTTGGATCAACAAAAAATTCTGAGGGGACAGGATGGTGCTGGGAACGACAGTCTCTGGGGTTTCTGGGAACATGCGTGAGAGGGCATCTGCTTTACCATTTTTGGAGCCTGGGCGGTAGGTAAGTTGAAAATTAAATCTTGAAAAGAATAAAGCCCATCTGGCTTGCCGTGGTCTTAGTCTCTTGGCAGATCTGAGATATTCAAGATTCTTATGGTCTGTGAATACCATGATGGGGTGAGCAGCACCTTCAAGGAGATACCGCCATTCCTCTAAAGCAGTCTTAATTGCCAGTAACTCTCGATCCCCCACATCCTAGTTCTTTTCGGGCTGGCTCAATTTTCGGGAGAAAAAAGCTATTGGGTGTAGCAGAGCTTTAGGGCCTTGACGTTGAGACAAGATGGCCCCTACGGCAACTTCTGATGCGTCGACCTCAAGGACATAAGGTAACGTTGGGTCCGGGTGCCGTAGAATAGGAGCTGAGGTGAACAGAGTCTTTAGTTTATCGAAGGCCTCCTGAGCTTCCTGGGTCCACTGAAAACGGGTATGCTGGCGGGTCTGCTGGGTAATGGGGGCAATAATACCGGAAAAATCTTTAATAAACCTTCTGTAAAAATTTGCGAACCGATGAACCTCTGAATGCCTTTCTTATCAGTAGGAGCTGACCATTCTAGGATAGCGGATACTTTTTGAGGATCCATGGAGATTCCAGATGTGGAAATAATTAGACCCAGGAACTGTATAGATGACTTTTCAAACTCGCACTTTTCCGCTTTTGCGTAGAGCCAGTGCAACCTTAATGTGGCTAGTACCTTCCGGACATGGGTTCTGTGTAATTCCAAGGTGGCAGAAAAAATGAGAATGTCGTCTAAATAAACAATTACAAAGTAATCCAGGAACTCTCTGAAGATGTTGTTCACAAAATGTTGGAAGGTTGCCGGGGCGTTACATAGGCCGAAAGGCATGACGAGATATTCAAAGTGACCGAAGCAGGTTCTAAAGGCGGTCTTCCATTCATCCCCCTCCCGAATGCGCACGAGATTATAGGCACCTCGGAGATCCAATTTAGTAAAGACTCCTGCAGTACGGAATCGCTGAAAAAGTTTGGGAACGAGAGGGAGAGGGTACCGATTTTTGATGGTAATTTTATTAAGTTCTCTGTAATCCACACAGGGTCGGAGGGTGTGATCTTTCTTCTCTACAAAGAAGATTCCAGCACCGGCTGGAGAGGAAGATGGGCGGATGAACTTCTTTTCCAGATTTTCGTCAATGTATTGACGCAAGGTCTCAAGCTCAGTCTCTGAGAGTGGGAATATTCGCCCAAAGGGGGTTTCTGCACCAGGCAACAACTCAATAGGACAGTCGTACGGACGGTGCGGTGGTAAGGTATCGGCTTTCTTTTTGTCGAAGACGTCTAAAAAGTCATGGTAAACTGAGGGAACATTTGGATTGGAAGTAGGGGCTGGCTGGACGGTGAGACAACTGGGAGAGGCTGAGGCTTCTGGCTTTATACAGTGCTGACGGCAGTACCCCGATTTGAAGGAGATACTCCCTGTGCTCCAGTCTATCTGTGGACTATGTGCCCGCAGCCAAGGGAGTCCCAGGATCACAGGAAACATTGGTGAACAAATAACATCCAAACAGAGAAATTCTTGATGGCCAGAATCAGTTGAGGCAAAAATGGGTAAAGTCTCTTGGGTGACAGGCCCTGAGCAAGGTGTAGATCCATCGGCCAAATGAATCTCAAGTCTCTGTTCTTTTTTCCGCAGGGGGATCTGGTAGTCCTTAGCAATGGAAATGTCCATAAAGCAACTACAAGCTCCGGAATCGATTATTGCTGGAAATCTGACCTCCCCCCATGCCAACTGAAACGTGATATGGAGCACCAGGTGAGTTGAGGAGGGTTTCGGGACTCGGAGATGCAACAGGTTGCGGGGAGATGGCCTACAGGGCCGGGTTGGACAGCTGGAACGAAGATGTCCGGCCTCTCCGCAGTAGAAGCAAAGGTTCGCCTGCCGGCGGTGCAGTCTTTCATTCGGGGTCAGGGCAGGGCGAACCGTGCCAACCTGCATAGGCCCACTGTTGAACGTGCCTGAAGAGGGGGATGCGTGAGCGGCTGGAACCATAGGCTGAAAGTGAGAAGGCCGGCCAGCACGTTCAGACTGTCGCTCCCGCAAACGCCAAGTTGGATGGTCAAGTTGGATGGTTAGTAAAATGAGCCCCTCCAAGGTGGTAGGAGCCTCCACTCGTGCCAACTCATCTTTGATAGGCTCAGACAGGCCAAGACGGAATTGATGCCTTAGAGCGGCCTCGTTCCATCCTGTGTCTACAGCCCAGTTGCGAAAGTCCACCGTATAGTCCTCAACAGGGCGCTGTCCTTGTCGTAAAGCGTGGAGGGCTGCCTCCGCAGTGGCCGGTCGTTGAGGATCATCATATAAGGTGGCCATAGCTTTAAAAAATGAGTCCAAAGTGTTGATGGCGGGGTTCTTCTGTTCCAACAACCGATGGGCCCAGGATTGAGGTCCCTCGGACAGCAAGGTGATAACAAATCCCACTTTAACAGTTTCAAGAGAGAAAGTCCTTGGCTGTAGGGTCAGGTACAGTATACAGGAGGCTTTAAACGCTCTGAATTTCTTTCGGTCACCTGAGAAGCGTTCTGGAGTGGGTACATGGGGTTCCGGAGGAGGGAACATCGTCTGATTTGGAAAGTTACTAACTGAGAGTAGCGTTCCTGTAGGCCCGTCACTGCTTGTGTCAGAGCGGCGACCTGCTGGCACAAAGTCTCGAGCGGGGAAGCACCTCCGTCGGCCTCTGAAACTTCTGGCTGCATGATACTGTTACGTACCTTACCAGAGGCCGAAGTGCCGAGAGGGCTTCCCTTGCGACTCGAGTGCAGAACGCCCCCTGGAGGTGAGACTGGGGACGCTATGCCCAGGGGTGCAGGAGTTGCCGGATGGGACTTGCTGGAATGATGCCAGGGAACAGATGTGCACCAGGATATGTAGTCCGGCAGGTGTACCACGGAAGTACCAGTAGGTTGGCAGGAAACCCAGGGGCGGAGTCAGGAGCCGAGCCGAGGTCATACACAGGAAGCAGGAAGTAACTGGAGCAGGTCAGAAGGCAAGTCGAGGTCATACACCGGAATCAGGAAGTAACTGGAACTGGTCAGAGGACAAGCCAAGGTCATACACGGGAAGCAGGAAGTGACTGGAACAGATCAGAAGGCAAGCCGAGGTCATACACAGGAATCCGGAACAAGGAATCAGTATCAGGTCAAGGACTGAAGATCATGCAGCAGTTTGGTAACTGCTGCAACCAGGTTTAAATAGGCACTGACGCCTGGAGTCCCGCCCGTATTGCTTGCATAACGGTGCGCGCGCGTGCACAGTAAAGAACAGCGTATTCACTGTGTTGTTGCCCGTATGCGCGCGCATGCGCCTGGTGCTCGTATTTGCGGGCATTATGCTCGTACTTGCGCGCATGCGCCTTGTGCTCGTATGTGCGCGCATGACAGGTCTGCCAGTTCTTTCACGGCCAATTCTCTGACAGATATTTTTTGTGGCATAGATGGTGATGGGCTCCAGAGTGAACTTACCTGATAGTGGTGAATTACTGTGGGTATTGTGTGGAGAATTGCAGGGGGGGGGTGAGGGGGGGGAATTGTTTTGCTGAATGCTTTCCCGGATTCCCTCGATTTTATTAATGAAGTAATCCGATAATTCATTGCAAAATTCTTGGGTGTCCGAATTGGGGACTTCAAGACATCCTGGTTTCATGGTCTGAGTGACCAGCTTGAAGAGTTTGCGGGGGCGGTTTAGGGCGCTGTTGATAGCCTCGGAAATTTATTTTTTCTTGCCTTTGAAGATTTCTTTGTGGTATTTTCTTGTTGTTGCCTTGTAGATGGAAAGATTCTCTACTGAAGTGCTTCTTTTCCAGGCGGCTTCCGCCCTTCTGCCCTTCTGCGCTCTTGCTTCAGTAATGAAAGCTGGTTGTTAAACCAGCTGGAGTTGTTTGTCCGGATGCGGGTTCTACGTTTCGGCGCTACCAAGTCGGCTGACTGTAGTAGGGTAAGTTTATGGCATCCAGTGTTTGATGGCCATTTGATGCGGTTGAATTGTTTTTATTTTTTTCCTTAATGTGGTTTTGAAGAGTTCCGAATGGAGCTTCTTCTGACATCTAGTCCAGTGTGCTGTCACTGGTTTTGATGTTTTTGTTAAGGGCGGGATTTCGGAAATAATGAATTTAATTGCATGGTGATCTGTCCATGGCAACGGTTCATTTTCCAAAATTTTTATTTCCAGATCTTGTCTGAAAATAAGATCGAGTGTGTGTGACCTGAAGCATGTGTGGGCCCACATACTAGTTGTTGTAGCCCTAATCCTTCCAGGTGGTCAATACAGAGGTTGAAGTCCCCGAACAGCAAATAGTGTTTGCTGTTGAGGGTGTAAGTGGAGATGAACTCCGTCAATGATGGTAGCAGCTGCGATTTTGGGCCAGGTGGCGCCTATAGCAGAGAAGAATGTGGACGTCTCCTTTGAATTTGTTTGCAGTTGCAGAGTAAGGGTTTCCATGAATGGAAGAGGGTTTTGAAGGACTGGTTTAGTGATCGCAAGGTGAGTCTTGTGGATCACCGCCAGTCCTCCTCCTCTTTGCCCTATTCTGTTTTCCGTTATAATACGGTAGTTTTCTGGCACCAGCTCTCCTAGAATGGTGTTACAGTCGGCTGTGTGCCAGCTCTCTGTAATAAAGAGGCAGTCTAGATCGCATTGTAGAATGAAGTCACGGATTTCGAGTCGGTGTTTTACTGCCGATCTTGTGTTGATCAAAGCACATATGTGCTTAGGCTGGGGTAAATGGCTGAAATTTCTGACAGTCGATCGATTCTCAATAGTCGCTCAATTCTTAGGGCTTTTTTGGTAATGGCTGGCAGTATTCCGGCGAATCGCCTCACACCTCAAATGGTTTCTGCAGAATATTGCAGATTCGCCATGGTCGCCAAACACCGGGGGGGGGGGGGGTAAAAGGGGAGTTAGCTGAATCCTCTCTCCTGGCTTGGTCCAGAGGAAGGCAAAAAAAGACCCTGGTCGTGCTGTGCCAATATGCTCTGGCAGGGGCAAAAAATTCCTTCCTGACCTCTTGAAAGGCGATTGGGTGACCCCTGGATCAAGCTTCTGTTTGTGTTGCTGGGTGTAGCAAGATGGCTGCCGATCAGGCAGCAGGATCCAGCCTAGGGGCTAACAATTGGGTGGATCGGTGATGCCAGGGGGCTGGAGCAGTACCCGGGAAGAGAAGCTGTCCTTCTGGGGTAAGGGGGGGTTTTCTGGCCAGTTTGGTGGGGATTTCAGGGTGTGGGGAGCGGCACGGCGTTAGGCCGGAGGTGAAGCCGCGGTCTTTCCTAGATCGTGGCCGCTGAAATTCTCCACAGGCTGGTGCGGGTGTCCGAAGCAACACCAGTAATGGCGGAAATTGCGGCGGGGAGGTGGTGGGGGGATGCCCCGTATGGCGATGGTGGTGTGGGGGCACAGAGGAGGCAGAAATGGAGCCGGGAAAGAGCCGTAGGACATGTGTAGTAGCTGCGGCTTGTCCTGAAAAGAACGGCCGACAGCGGTCCCAGTGGATGGCTCTTACCTTTTGGCTTCCCTGGATTGAAGAAAGGAGCCAGGGGAAGCCGGGGAACGCCGGAGAGCCGGAGAGCTGAATCACAGCGGTCAGAGGGGAGCCTAGCTGAAACTTGCCCTAGGGAGAGAGCCGACTCGTGTGAGAGCGTCCTGCTCTTTCAATCACTAGCACGGACTGCTGACTGTTATACTTTGAGTTGCCAAGAGACAGCCAAGAAACCCTAACCACTTCCTGCCCAGTCAATAGACAATTGACGTCTGGGAAGTGGTTGTGAAATCCTGACTGGACTCCCATTGACGTGGGGGCGCGCGGCGCGGCAATCGGTGATGCAGGGTGTCAGTCTGACACCCTGCATCTTCGATCTCAGTAAAGAGCCTCTGTCAGAGGCTCTTTACCACGTGATCAGCCATGTCCAATCACGGCTGATCACGATGTAAACAGGAAGAGCGTCTGCCAGACGCGAGTAGAGCAGAGCCGATTGGCGGCTCTCCTGACAGGGGAGGTTCGCGCTGATTGTTTATCAGCACAGCCCCCCTCTCGGACGCCCACACTGGACCACCAGGGAAGCCCACACTGGACCACCAGGGAAGGGCAGTTTAAAAAAAAAGAGAATAGATGCCAATCGGTGTCCACAAATGGGCACTGACTGGCAACATAGGCACTGGGATAAACAAGTGATGCCCAGCAATGCCATCAGTGTCCATCAGTGCCACCCCTCAGTGCCCATCCATGCCCAGTGCCCACCTATCAGTGCCCATCTGTGCCACCCATAACATTTTCGGTCTTTTTTTAGTTGCGCAAAAAAAAAATCGCAGAGGTAATCAAATACCACCAAAAGAAAGCTCTATTTGTGGGAACAAACTGATAAAAAAAATTGTTTGGGTACAGTGTAGCATGACCGCGCAATTGTCATTCAAGGTGTGACAGCGCTGAAAGCTGAAAATTGGCTTGGGCAGGAAGGTGCGTAAGTGTCGGGTATGGAAGTGGTTAAGGATTTAGATAAGATCTGTAAAGAAGAGTGGACCAAAATCCCTTCTGAGATGTCTGGAAACCTGGTCACCATCTACAAGAAATGTCTACCTCTGTGATTGCCAACTAGGGTTTCTTTTTTTTTTTTTATTGTTTATCTATACATAACAGAGAACCGGTCCACATGAACCGCAGCGGTAGTAGTACATAACATCATATAAAGAGCTAGCACCTAACTGGCGCGTACATAGGCATGAATACAACATTCCATCAACAAGTACCGTTTAAGGCAGGCGGGTAGGCAACACATAATAGTACTTTAATCTACATCAAACTGAATTTTCCTGCATTGCAGCCTCCCGTGATTTCCGGGGTAGGGGCCCCGGCTCGATAAGGTGCATCAGTAAGGCAGCAGTCCACATGGCCAGTCCACTGCGTTTTCCCTTTTTCTAAGAGAATGTAGGTAAGAGTTGAGATAAAGAGAAGAGTGAAGGAAGAGCGGGGGTGGAGGAAGTAGGAGGGGGGGGTAGTCACGAGCACGTCTGGCCTGCATGCTCCAGCGGATCGCGATAAAAGATCAAAATGGAGTGTCCTTGTAGAGGGCAGCTGGGAGTGCTGATCATCTGGTATAGCTAAGGGGCGCCCCTAAGGACTTGGCCTTCTGCAGAATATTTAAAGACATTCCATAGGGACCATGTTTGGGAGTATTGCTCATTTCTGTCTTGCTTCGTCAGGACTAAGTCTTCCATGGTGTTTATGGCATCCACCTTTTTTAGCCACATGGCTAACGTCGGTGGGCTCGTGGATTTCCAGCACATTGGGATACACGCCTTCGCCGCGTCCACTAAGTGCCGGACCACCGATTTCTTGTATACGCGTTCAGGGGTGTCGTTTACATGCAGCAGAAAGAACGCCGGGTCATCCGGGATCTCCCGATCCGAGAATTCTTGCGTCACTCCCTCCCAGTACGGTCTCAGAAATGGGCAGGACCAAAAAAGAAGAGTGCCCCTTTCCGCCTGGCATCTCCAGCAGATGTCCGACACCGTCGGGAATAAGCGATGGAGTAGGTCAGGGGTCCTATACCACCTCGTCAATACTTTAAAGCTAGTCTCCTGTATTTTAGTGCAAATCAACGATTTGTGTGTAAATCTCAGCATCTTGTTTATCTGGTTTGTTGAAAAGTGACGTCCCAGATCCCTCTCCCATTTACCCAAGCTCGGTATCTGGTAGTCTGCCGGCGGTGTGATCAACATAGTGTGAAGTAATGAGAGGGCATGCGGTAACGGGCCCACACCCTCGCACATCTCCTCCAGGGTTGTCTGGGGGTGGCCCGAGCCAGGCGGTGGTGTCAGTGTCTGTAGGAAGTGTCTCAGTTGATCGGCTCTTAAAAAGTCTAGCCGGTATTGACCCGTCATGTCCATTAACTTGTCAAGAGATCTCCATCTGCCCACCTCCCCAAAGTGTGAGGCTTGAAACAAGCCCGAGTTTCGCAAGGCACGGAATTTGGGGTCCAGAAGGCCCGGGGGAAACGACGGATTGCCCAAAATCGGGCGCAGTGGTGAGGGGTCCGACGACAGACGGAACCGTGCAAACAACCTGGTGCAAACCGCAACAGTATTTCCAATCAGGGGGTGATCAAGCACGCCACTTAACCGCATGGTCGGGTTCCAGGGAGCGTTTCGTAGCAGTACTGTGCTTTGCGCCTGTTCTATTTGAGGCCAGAGTTTAATCTGGTCATGTCGGCACCAGTCTATCAGTCTGTTTAATTGGGCCGCGTAGTAATACATACGGATGTCTGGGGCGGCGAGGCCTCCGCTGGATTTAGGCAGGGAGAGGACCGCTCTGCCGATCCTAGGATGTTTGCCCGCCCAAAGAAACGTCCCTAGCGCAGATTGGACTCGTTTAAAATAATCCGCCGGTATTCGTACGGGGAGGGCTTGCAAGAGATATATGAATTTAGGGAGGATGGACATCTTGAGTATATTACATCTCCCAAACCACGAGTGTAAGCCCGTGGACAGCACTTTTTTGGACTGTCTGTAGTAGGGGGGGGAAATTAAGCTTAAACACGTCGGAGAGCCGTGTCTGTCCACTTCAAATTAAAATTTTGTTTGAGTGAGGCCAAGTGTGGTTGAGGGACGCCCACCCCCATGGCCTCGGACTTTGTTAAATACATTTTTAGATTGGAAAGCTTACCATAGTAGTCAAATTCCTTCATCAAGGCTGGGAGGGAGGTCAGCGGGTTCGTCAGGGAAAACATCATGTCATCGGCGTAAGCCGAGACTTTATATTGGTAGTCGCCCACCACCAGTCCTGTAACGTCCGGGTTCAATCTAAAACGTCGTAAGAAGGGTTCGAGGGTCAGGGCAAAAAGTAGGGGTGAAAGCGGGCAGCCCTGCCTTGTCCCGTTAGTAATCGGGAATGGGTCGGACGTTGTGCCATTCGCCCTAACTCTGGCTGTCGGGGTCGTGTAGGCTGCAGTCACCCAATTTAGCATTTTCCGTCCGAGTCCTATGTGTTTAAGTGTCGTAAACATGAACCTCCAGTCCACGCGATCAAACGCTTTCTCTGCGTCTGTTCCCACGAAGACCGAAGGCGTCTTAGACGTGTTGTCTCTGGCTTCCCTGGAGGGAATGAAGCCCACTTGATCCAGGTGTACCAGGTCCGGGAGAAATCTCTGTAGTCTGGCGGCGATCACCTTCGTGAACAGCTTAAGGTCTGAGTTAAGTAGTGATATGGGTCGGTAGCTGCCGCACTGACCCGGGTCTTTACCATCCTTGTGGATCACCGCAATCTGCGCCTGCAGCGTTGAGGTATGGAAGGTGCCTCCAGAGCTCAGGTCGTTGAAGAGGCCCAGTAGGTGATCTCCCAAGGATGGGAACAAGATTCTATAGTAGGGGGTAGTAAGTCCGTCAGGTCCCGGGGCCTTCCCTGGCTTGAATGATTTCAAGGCTGTCTGTATTTTGGGCAGAGTAATTGGTTCGTCTAGGAGTTTCACTGCATCAACCGGGAGTGCGGGCATTTGGGAGCTAACCAGGTAGTCTGTATGTCGGTCCGCCTCTTCAGACGTGGACAATTTAGGGAGGTTGTAAAGGTCCTGGTAGAAGTCCTTAAACTCGGCAGAGATCTCCTGTGGGAGAGATACTTTACCGCCCCCCCGTTTTGCAATGTGTGGGATGTACGAAGTCGAGTGTTGTGAACGGAGCGCCTGGGCCAGCATCTTCCCGCATTTATTGCCTGATTCGTTAACCGATCGCCTGCAAATTTGCATGGCCGCCTTGGCCTTGTAATGCAGTAAATCTGTGATATGTTTACGGGTAGCATTAAGTTCGCTCGTGATCTGGGTTGTTTGAGTCCGTTTATGTTGTAGTTCCAGGGTCTGCAGTTTTTGAAGTAGGGAGGTAAGCTGTTCAGTCCTCTGCCTTTTCAGCCTGGCCCCATGTTTAATGAGGATACCCCTCACCACTGCCTTATGGGCCTCCCACACCAGTCCCCGGTCGCTGTCTTCAGTGGCATTCGTGCGAAAATAGTAACCCAGTTCCCTTACTACCTCTGTCATAGTGTCCTTGTCGTGTAGCAGACTCTCATTGAGTCTCCAGGGGTGTCCCCGGTCAGTCAAGGTGTCAGACAGTCTGTATCGTAGTTCTATGGGATCATGGTCCTACCACGTGATAGAGCCTATCGAGGCTTTTTCAATCGCCGCCAGGTGTCTGTGGGGGATCAGAAATAGATCAATCCTTGAGTATGACTGATGAGGTTTGGAAAAGAAGGTGTAATCCTTCTCTCCCGGATGGAGTAATCGCCAAGCGTCCACCAGCCGGTGTGCGTGCAGCGTCTCACAAAAGTGTTTACGCAGGTCTCCCGAGACGGCAGACCTACCCGTCGATGTGTCCTCCGGGGGTATTAGAGGGATGTTAAAGTCCCCCCCTATAATAAGTTGGCCTGACCTGAAGTGTGATAGCCGGTAACAAGGGTTTCTCCACCAAGTACAAAGTCATGTTTTGCTTGGGGACCACATATTTATTTTACTAACTGAACTGCAACACAATTTATAACATTTGTATCATGTGTTTTTTCTGTATTTTTAGTTGATTTTGGTCTCTGTCATTTAAAATCCACCTATGATAAAAATGATAGACCCTTCTTTTCTTAGTAAGAAAATGCAAATAAGTTCCGCTGTCTTTAATTTCTGAATGAACTCTTAAAGTGGCGCTCCACCCAAAAGTGAAAGCTCTGCTGTCACATTTGGCACCTTTTTTGGGGGGGGGGAGCTAGTACCTGGGTTTGACAGGTACCCACACCCAATTCTCTCTCAGTTATCCATGGCATAGTCAGCTGGATGAGTGCCCCACCTCTCCTTCCCACTGCAACCAGTCCATTCAGAGTGTAGCACGGTACCCGGCTGTGAAGCCACACAACTTCACTGCCGGTTTCCCTTAGCCAAGATTGCGGCACCAGCACCCAAGAGCTGATTCAATAATCTGCACGGGTTAGTACACCGCTGGATGCCTGGACAGGTATGTGCCCTTTTAGTAAAAGTCAGCAGCTACAGTATTTGTTGCTGCTGACTTTTACTATTAGGGCACATACCTGTCCTTTTTTCTTTTTCTTTTTTTTTTAGGGTGGTGGAGCTAAACTGATGACATTGACACAAGCCCCAACGTTATCTAAAGTCAGGTTTGTGCTAAATAACACTGGTCTAAGGGTCCATGCACACTGGGCTTAAAAAGCGCTGCTTCTACCGGAGTTTTTCCTGTAGAAGCAGCTCAATGTTATCCTATGTTGAACTCAATGGACTTTGTTTTTTAACCAGAGTAACTCTGTAACTACTGTATGCATATTAGGACATTTTAGAGGCATATTTTAAGCTTAATATTAAGGGGCAGGAAAAAAAAATTCTGGTTTGCGTTTCTGAGTATTTTCTGGCAGAAAAAAAAAAGGCCTTTACAAAAACATCCTATATGAGAGAGATAACTTAAGCTCAGCATGCATGAACTGTTATGCATTTAACCAGGGGTCTCCAGCTGTTGGGAAACTACAAGTCCCATGAGGCATTGCAAGGCTGACCGTTACAAGCATGACTCCCACAGGCAGAGGCATGATGGGACTTGAACAGCTAGAGGGCCGCCAGTTTGAGACCCCTTTACTTAAAGCGGAGTTCCACCCAAAAATGGAACTTCCGCTTAATCCACTCCACACCCCCTTACATGCCACATTTGGCATGTCATTTTTTGGGGGGGGGGAGTGGGGGCTTCAGGAGGAGTGGGACTTCCTGTCCCGCTTCCTGCTTCCGCCGAGGGGCTGGTTAGGAGATTAAGCTTAATCGCCTTATTGCAGCCCCTCCCCTAGGCGATCGCATAGGACACATGACAGGTCCCATGCGATCGCCTGTCAGATCAGCGGCGAGCCACGCGCACATGCACAGTGCGGCTCGCACATGCGCAGTGGGTGCCCGGCCATAAAACCGAAGGCTGTCACGGCTGGGTGCCCACAGTCGGAAAGAAGACATCGGGGAGGGGAGAGGAGAGGAGCGGAGCCGAGCCCCGGTCGGCGCGACGCTGGAACGCAGGAGCAGGTAAGTGAGTGTTTATTAAAAGCCAGCAGCTACACTTTTTGTAGCTGCTGACTTTTAATAAACAACATTTTTGGCTGGAACTCCCCTTTAACTATAAATTACATGTTGGGCCATAATGTAGAATTCGTTGGATTTCTGCAAGGTTTTTGTTTTTTGTCCCTCTTTGCTAACAATATTTTTTACTTTTAATTTAGCAGACAAATATTGTCCTCTTCTAATCAAAGAAGGTGGGCTCCCTCTGCTGGTGGATGTGGTCAACATGCCAACTACACGCCAAGAAACCAAGGATATGGCTAGGTAATACACAGCACAGCTTCAGTGTGAATGTGTGATGACCCTTGCAGCAGCTGGTGGTATTGAATCAGTGTGTCTCCTCTTTTTTTCCAGAACCGGAGGTAATAAGTGGGAACAGTAAATGTTTGTTTAGTTTCTTTACCAAGGTGTTAAAGCTGGAGTTTAGATTGCTTATATTGTGCCTTCCCCAATTCCACCTTCCCCTTATCATCAACATGCTAGTAACATTTTTACAGTGTACAAGCTTGGCGGCTGCAGCTTGCCAATCACGGCTGTCAAACCCAGCAGCAGGAATCGGTAGACTCCCTCTGCTGAAATTTGCACTGTGGCAAAACGCCCGTGCGAATATACCCTTAGGCCCTTTTCAGACATATACATTTCATTATTGTGCATTTTTCTGCAGTGGTAACACAATGGCCTATATGTGGTTAGTTGTGGTGTCATTAATTTAAAATGGCACCCCAGTGCACAAGTACAATAGGTTTCCAAGAGACTTGCAATGCTGCACAAAACGTATACCTTGCACTGCATAAAAAAAACAAGAGCAGGTCTGGGGTTTTTATTCAGTAGTTGAGCATCTGCACGTCACGTTCACTCTTATGCAGTATTGCATCTCTGCTGCCCATGTGATGTGAGGATTATGAGGACTTAAGTATGTTCTTTCCACATGTTTTAAGGAACTTCCAGCTTAAACCTGAGCTGTTTTACTTTGTTTGAGATCGTAGCACCCTGGTGCAACACGCATTGGCCCACTGGCTTCTTATTTGCATGCCAACTGCTGGGCACCGGAGACTGTGCAGAACTGCACCAGGGTGCTGGGCACTGAACTCTTTTAGGAGCGACCTCTGCCTGACAAATATAGTCCTGGCCTTGTTGGTGTGAAAGGTGCAGGATTGTCTTATCCGGTAAAGTAAAATCTCACTGCCGCTGCACTGACCAGGGGGGAGTTAATAAAAAAATAAAATAAACCCTACTAATCATGGAGGGGATGAAAGAAAAGCAAAACAAAAACACTGCGCCAAAGCACCATTTGTAGTTGAGAATACAGCAGGACAGGTGTTGAGGTGCATTACAGCCCATTCATTTTTCAGGAGCTATAGGCTTCCTTGGTCCAGCCATTGTCTGTGTTTCCTCCTCTTCCCTGCAGCAGCCGCTCAGTGACACAGGGTAGCGAGAGCTGCAGGATCAAATGATTGGACTGATGTGGATTGAAAATAGTTAAGAACACAAATCTTTTTTTTTTACATGGTATGCAGGCTAAGTAGGAGGAGGGAGGGAAATTTTATAAGGATTGTTAGTTGGGCGTTGCTTCCATTTTAAGGCCTTCAGTAAGTTGACCACCACGGATGTATTTTACCTGTGGCAGGATCTTCTACTTCCTGCCATTTGGGCGTGTGTACTAGAACATCCTAGACATAAAGTTATGTGGCCAGGAAACTGATCTGTCTCCTGACATCATAGAAGTCTAGAGGATTGTTCTGTGCATGTGTAGAATGTAGGATCCGGTCCCTGTATTTAGCGACAATGATGCCGATGTCTTTTAACCTGCACCAATCTTTGCAGATATTGTCAATTAGCTCCATGCACAGGAATTCTTCTGTCGCTAATCACTTATTTGCACCTCTTTTAGTAGATCATGTGACATGTAGGAGCCAAAGTTATGTTATTAGTGATGGAACACTTTGGTGAGCAAAGTTTGCTGCAGGTTAGAGGTGATCAGCAGCCATCACTAATTGCCGGGTCTGCTCTGGAGGTAGTGTAGAGTCTTTGGATGATTCAAACTGGTGCCAATACCTGGAGCATGTGCAGTTGCAGCAGGTAGGTAATACTGTGTCTCTACTAATGGCCCATACACACGATCCGAATAGCGGACGAAAACGATCGTACGATGATGGATCGTATGATTTTCGGATCGTGTGTACACTACTTTCGACAGCCGATCACGACCGTTCATCCGATATTTTTCGATCAGACATGCACAAAAATTTTCCTCGTACGATGTCAAATCGTACGATTTTCGTTTAGTCAGTACAGCCGTCGTCCGACAATACAATACAAATACATTACAACACGTGACATCACTTACGATCTTTTTTTTTTCTGTCGTACGAGAATTTTCGTGAGTTTAATAACCTATTTTATTTTACTTGCGACTATTAAGCGAAAAAAGTCGTACGATCCATCGGCCGATATTCGGATCGTGTGTATGGGCCATTAGCATGCATGGCAACATCAACAGCAGGTGAACCTGTGTTGCAATTAGACATGATTGAATTTCTGGCTCCATCAGTACACACCACCTGACTACGCCCAATTTGTGCTGAGGCTTGCATAGGCACTGTAATCTCCAGCCTCAAAGCCCACATCACCAACTCCCCTGCCAGGCCTCTGGTGTTGGCTGAGAGGACTGCATCTGGAGTTACAGGTCCTCGGGGAGCCATCACTCACCACCGCACCTGAAACCACCTTCCTCACCACTACTGTTCCAGCATCTCCCCCCTCCATCAACCCTGTCCCTGCACCCTCCTTACCAACCTGCATAAGACTGCACCTTCACTTCAATCCCCCATACTCTCCCCACTGCATGTGATCCTTATCCCCACTTCCCTCACCAACTCTTCCACATGTCCCTACTTCACTCCCTACTGTACCAACACCCATCTCCACTGCAAGGGTACCTTGGACTTCAGCTCTGCTTTCACACTGAAAGCGCCTGGGCGTCGGCGGTAAAACGCTGCTATTTCTTTCTCATACATCACGGGACACAGAGCGGCATATTCATTACTATATGGGTTATATGGAGTACCTTCAGGTGTGGACACTGGCAATCTCAAACAGGAAGTCCCCTCCCTATATAACCCCCTCCCCTAGAGGGAGTCCCTCAGTTTTTTCGCCAGTGTCTTAGGTGTTGGTCACGGAATAGCTTTGCTCCACATCCTTGGGATTAAGGGCGGGCTAACCGGATCTGTCCAAGGAGCCTCAGTGCCAAAGTGGACAGTACCCGGGCCCCAAACCGTGGGGTTTTGCCTATAATGCTCCTCTTTGGAGGGCTGGACCCTGGGCCCAGGACTTGGAGTTTGTAAAAAACCATAAGTTCCTGTTTGCCAGGGTGCTATATAGGTCCAGGACAGTGGGTACCTTCATAGGACCCCAGGGCCTGAAGGTCTACTACGCTACCCACGGAGATGGGAGAAGATTGGATCGTTTTGCTGGACAAACATCCTGCAGCATGGAGCAGGTAAGGGGGAGCCTGCGGGACTTGGTTCGACAGCAGGCTCTCCGGGGTAACCTAAAAGGGGGGATAGCCTAAGTATGCTCTGCATTGGCAACCTTGCTCACTATGTCTGAGAGAGACAGGATGACACCATTTTTCCCCCATCACTAGGTTCCCCTGTCTAAGAATGTGTTGCTAGCTAACCTGCTGCTTTCTTCCTAGGATTGGCAAGGATCCCTATGGGGCCTTTTGAAGAGTCCTACCTGGCCGGGGGTTTGAATCTGCCGCCTGATTCTGCAGTCCTGGGTCTCCAGCAGCGCGGCTCCTCCATGTTCCTCCTGCTCCGACATACGCGCGCGCGCGTCTTATAGACGTTTTTCGCGCCGTTCGGAGAGGAGGGCGGGGGGGGGCGTGCCTGCAGCGTCATACAGGGGCGCGCCTTGTGCTGTTATAGATCAGCAGGCATTGTCAGTGCTCAGTCTGAGGCTGATTTCAGAAGGAGAGGACGCAGAGCGGCAGAACAGTGACTCCCGGTGGCGGAAGAGGGGTAATACATGCTGGACTTTGTTCCAATGCCTTTTTTGTTAAGCCAAGAAATCCCCCTTTTTGCATACAGGTTGGAGGCTGGCAAACTAAGTTTGGGGTCACTGTATGTTTAAAAAAAAAAAAAAAAAAAAAAAAAAAAATATATATAATATATATTTAAAAAAAAAAAAAAAAAAACATATGGGGCCCCATCAGTTTTTGGGCATTAGTGATCTATTGTCCCCTAAGCTCTAGTTTTTACTCCTAGCCACTACAGTCTGTTGTTGTTGGCGGAGTCCCTCGATTTTTGTATTATGGCTTCCAAAGGTTCGGGGTCAAAGGGTACAAAAGAGACCAAAAAAACAAAAAAAAACAAAAAAAACAAAGGGGTTCCCCCTCTGATTCTGATGATATGCCGATACTTTCCCCGCAACTTATTCCCATAAAGGGCGCCTTGGATGAGCCATTAGGGCGGTCTGGGCGGAGGCTGGCCCAGATCAGCCCAACCCTGTGTTTATCACAGAGGAGATGCTAGCCGTATCCCTAGGGGGGCTAGAAGAGAGAATAGCAGCATTGATCGCTAGAGCTATTCCTGGTAAGAAACGGGTTAGATCCCCATCACCAAGAGGTGTATCCTCAGATGCTGAGATTCTCTCTCCGGAGGAATTGGAATCACAGGAGGATCAACTAGACCTGAACCAAGAGGGTTCAGGGATTGAGGGATCTGCCTCTGAGGAACCATTTTCAGACTCCCAGACAGAAGGACTGTGGGTACAGTCTTTGACGGACATGGTCCGCTCTGCATTTAATTTACCATTGCCAGAGCCTCAGGTTCCTCCGGTATCCTCTCTGGGCTCTTTGAAAGTTCCGTTAAGCAACGCAGTTTTTCCGGTCCATCCTCTTTGGAGGAATTGATCTTTCGGGATTGGGTACGGCCGGACAGGATTTTTCTGCCACCGAAAAGATTTGCGGTCATCTACCCCATGGAGGAAAAAATTCTCCAAGAGGTGGAGGCTCCCAGTAGTGGATGCAGCCATCTCATGTGTGAATAAATCACTAACTTGCCCGGTGGAAAACATACATATGTTTAAAGATCCGGTTGATAAACGGTTAGAGACACTTTTAAAAGCATCCTTTGCTACGGCAGGAGCAGTGGTACAGCCAGCTGTGGCTGCAATTGGAGTTTGTCAGGCGTTAAAAGACCAGACAAAAGATGTTAAAGGACATACCTACCCAAAAAGCAGAAGAGTTTTCTGACATTCCCAGAGCTCTGTGTTTTGCGGTAGATGCTATAAAAGATTCCATCCAGCAGGCCTCTCGTTTATCACTATTTTTGGTGCACATGAGAAGGCTCTTATGGTTGAAGAACTGGGCGGCGGAGCCCCCATGCAAAAAGCTTCTGGCAGGGTTTCCCTTCCATGGAGGACGACTCTTCGGAGAGGATCTGGATAAATATATTCAGACTATTTCAAGTGGCAAGAGTACCCCTTTTACCGGTCAAAAGACATTCCGGGGTCCTACATTCAAAAGGGCAGCTCTTTCCTGTCTCAGGGCCCTCAAATTCCAGGCAGTATCGACGGCCGCCTGCACGATCCAACGTTGACAGTAGATCGCAGGGACAGGCCCCTGGGGGTAAGAGGCCATGGTATCGCAAGCCGACAAAGACAGCCCCTAAGTCTGCCTTATGAAGGGGTGCCCCCACTCTCGCGGGTGGGGGGAAGGCTTCGTTTCTTCTCAGAAGGTTGGGAAGCCAAGAACCCCCGACAAATGGGTCCGGGCATCTGTAACCACAGGCTACAGACTGGAGTTTCTAAGGTGTCCTCCGCCTCATTTTCAAGAATCAAGGCTACCAAAGGATCCAGCAAGGAAGGCCTCAATGCCGGCAGCTTTGGATCACCTGCTTTGCCAGGACGTAATAATAGAGGTGCCAGCCCAAGAAGCAAGGGCTAGGTTTCTATTCCAATCTCTTTGTCATACCAAAGCCCAACGGCGATGCCAGGCCAGTCTTGGACCTAAAAAGGTTAAACGGTTACCCAAGGGTTCGTTCCTTCCGGATGGAATCCATCCGATCAGCAGCCGCCGCGCTTCAGAGGGACGATTTTCTGGCCTCCATAGACATAAAGGATGCTTACCTTCATGTACCAATCTTTCAGTCGCATCAAAGATTTTTACGCTTCGCGGTGGGGCAGCGACACTTCCAATTCAGGGCGCTCCCCTTCGGGCTGGCCACGGCCCCCGGGTATTCACGAAGATCCGAGCCCCAGTTCTGGCCAATTTAAGGATCCAAGGAGTCACAGTCCTAGCATACTTGGACGACCTTTTAATCATAGATCACTCACGGCCGTGTCTGCAACAGGCAGTAAACCTCACTGTTCGGTACCTCGAAGGATTCGGCTGGGTCCTAAACCGGGGAAGGTCAGCATTCCAGCCTACAAAGCAGTTGGAATACCTCGGCATGAGGTTAGACACAGAACAGCAAAGGGGTGTTCCTGCCCCTTGTAAAGATCGAGACTGTCAAGGGGTTGGTTCAGTTGGTTCTAAGCAAGAAAAAACCAACTATTCGCCTGTGTATGCGATTACTAGGCAAGCTAGTAGCCACGTTCGAGGCAGTACCATACGCTCAGATCCACACTCGCATCCTACAGGCAGCCGTTCTAGCAGCCGGGGGCAAGAGGGCACATGCCTTAGAGTCCCCTTTGACGCTATCATCAAGGGTCCGACAAAGCCTGGCCTGGTGGTTGAACCCTCAGAATCTTCTAAAGGGAAGATCCTTCAGCCCTGTTGTCTGGAAGGTAGTTACCACAGACGCCAGCCTGGCAGGCTGGGGGGGCGGTCTTCGAGGGGTTCTCTCGCCAGGGAACTTGGGTGAAAACAGAGAGGCAGCTCCCCATCAATATCTTGGAGATCAGAGCTGCTCGCCTAGCCCTTCTGACATGGACCTCCAGATTACAGGGGTTCCCGGGGAGAATCCAGTCAGACAATGCCACAGCGGTGGCATACAAAAACCACCAAGGGGGAACCAAGAGTCAGACCACTCAGAGGGAGGTGAGTCTGATTTTTCAGTGGGCAGAGGTTCATGTACCCTGCATATCGGCGACATTCATTCCCGAGGTGGACAACCTGCAGGCGTACTTCCTAAGTCGCCGAGCCCTGTCGCCGGGGGAGTGGTCTCGGCATCCACAAGTTTTTTTCAGACAATCTGCCAGAAGTGGGGAGTGCCAGACGTGGAGGTCATGGCATCAGGATTCAACAAGAAGCTAGACAGGTTCATGTCTCGAACGAGGGACCCTATGGCCTGCGGAACCGATGTGTTGGTTTGCCCTTGGCATCAATCATAACTTCTATATGCATTTCCCCCACTGCAGTTACTACCCCGCCTGCGGCGCAGGATCATACCACAGGCTGGTTATCCTGGTAGCCCCAGCTTGGTACCGGAGGGCATGGTACTCACTAGTCCTGAAATTGGCAGCGGGAGGCCCTTGGTCTCTTCCTCTAGGGCCAGACCTACTCTCACAAGGCCCGATCCTCCACCCTGCATTACGGTGTTTAAATTTGACGGCCTGGCGGCTGAATCCCTAATTCTCAGGGGTAGAGGTCTGTCTAGGCAGGTAATCCCTACCCTCATTAAGGCTAGAAAGCCGGCCTCCAGGGTAATTTGTTACAGGGTTTGGAGGGCCTACGTAGGCTGGTGTGAGTCTAAGAGATGGTTTCCCGCAAGTATACCATTAATAGAGTATTAGGTTTTCTCCAGCTAGGAGTGGATAAAGGCCTGGCATTAAGCACGATCTAAGGACAGATTTCAGCCTTATCAGCGTGGTTTCAGAGGCCGCTGGCCACCCACTCGCTGGTTAAGATCTTCGTACAGAGAGTCTTACGTGTTAATCCTCCGGTCAAATCACCACTTTGTCCATGGGACTTAAATCTTGTTCTGTCAACTCTACAGAAACAACCCCTTGAGCCGTCGGCTGAGGTACCTTTGGTTTACTGACTAGAAAGTCGGTATTTCTGATCGCCATAGTTTCGGCCAGGAGAGTATCGGAATTGGCAGCCTTATCTTGTAAGGAACCATATATAATTTTTCATAAGAATAGGGCGGGTTTCCGTCCTCATCCTTCCTTTCTACCAAAGGTTATATCCAGTTTCCACCTGAACCAGGATGTGGTACTTCCATCCTTCTTCCAAAACCCACCTCTAGAAAGGAGGGGTTGCGGCATACGTTGGATATTGTCAGGGCCATAAAGGCCTATCTTAAAGCTACAGAGAAGGTTCGGAAAACAGATGTGGTGTTCGTTTTACCGGAAGGGCTCAAGATGGGTCAGGCAGCTGCTTGATCCACCATCGCAAGATGGATTAAACAATTAATCGTTCAGGCCTACGGTTTGAAGAGGTTGCCTCCTCCTTTGTCGGCAGAGGCCCATTCTACCAGGGCCATGGGCACCTCCTGGGCAGCACATCATCAGATCTCTATGGCTCGAATATGCAAGGCAGCAACGTGGTCGTCAGTCCACATGTTTACAAAATTTTACCAAATGGACGTAAGAAGGAATGCGGATACAGCCTTTAGGCAGTCAGTACTACAGGCCGCGATTCAAGCTCCTCAGGATCTGAGGGGGCTCCCTTGATTTGATTTGAGATTTACATTTCTCGTTTAAGTTGGATTTACTAGTATTTGAGTATACCTCTAAATTAAATCCTTCTTTGGAAGATGTCTCCCTCCCCTCATTAAAGCATTGCTTTCGGACATCCCATATAGTAATGAATATGCCGCTCTGTGTCCCGTGATGTACGAGAAAGAAAAAGGGATTTTTAAATACAGCTTACCTGTAAAATCCTTTTCTTGGAGTACATCACGGGACACAGAGCTCCCACCCCTCTTTTGGGGAAACATTTTGGGAGGCATACTGCTTGCTACAAAACTGAGGGACTCCCTCTAGGGGAGGGGGTTATATAGGGAGGGGACTTCCTGTTTGAGATTGCCAGTGTCCACACCTGAAGGTACTCCATATAACCCATATAGTAATGAATATGCCGCTCTGTGTCCCGTGATGTACTCCAAGAAAAGGATTTTACAGGTAAGCTGTATTTAAACATCCCTTTTTTTAGTGGCGCCCGCTAGCAGGGCGCATTTAAACCCTGCTAACGCCCGATAAAAGGGTTAAAAGAGCACACAAAGCACCGCTACAGCAATGGGCCTAGGCACTTTAGGAGCTCCTAATGCCCTCCAAAGAAGCTGCTGGCAAGACTTTTTCTGAAGCCCTGCCAGCGCATCGCTCCAGTGTGAAAGCCCTCAGGCTTTCACACTGGAGTGAATGAAGCTGCTGTTTCAGGGCGCTTTATAGTGCCTGCAAAGCGCCTCAGTGTGAAAGGGGTCTGAGGGAATGTTCTCTCTTAGTAGGACTTATAACACCTTAAGACCCCTTTCACACTGAGGTGCTTTGCAGACTGTTAAGCTAAAAATAGCACCTGCAAAGCGCCCTAATAGAGTAGCTCCGATGGCTTTCACACTGGAGCGGTACGCTAGCAGGATGGTAAAAAAAAGTCCTGCTAACGGCATCTTTGAGGTGAATACACCGCTCCTAAAATGCCTCTGCCCATTGAAATCAGTGGGCAGTGCCACTCATCTGCCGGCAAAGCGCCTCTGCGGTGGCAATTTGCAGGTGGTTTTACCCTTTCCCGGCCAGTAGTGGGTGTTAAAAGCGCCCCTCTAGTGGCCCGAAAACGACTGTAAAGTGTTGCTAAAAATAGTGCCGCTTTACCACCAATGCCCCCACCGCCACAGTGTGAAAGGGGCCTAACTCCTGTACTGCTGGTTCAGCATTCCACATCTGACAGACCACATAACCAATTTCCTAAGGCCCCTTTCACACTGGTGCTATTCAACTGCTAGTGGGGTGCTTTTAGCCCATGCTAGTGCCCAAAAAGGGTTAAAACCACTGGCGGTGCTTTGGCGCTGCCCATTGATTTCAATGGGCAGGGGTGCATTATAAACGGTGTATTCACCGCTCTTACAATGCTTCAAAGATGAACTAGATGGACTTGTGTCTTTTTTTCAACCAGACTAAGTAACTTTCATTTTAGTATATGACAAAACCATGATGGTGTGTAGATTTTTATTTATGCTCCCTTTCTTTCTGAACCTTGTTTTCTCAGGAAAGTGCTTCAGCATTGTGGTAATTATAATGAAGAGAGCATGGACACGTTACTATAAAAGGGAGACAGCAAGCAACGGTCTCCACCCGTACTTCAGACCTCTCTACAGAAAAGCCCGGTGTCCAGCTTTACACCACAGGCAGCCATATGTGGCTTCATTTGCACAGGAAAATATGAAATATTGTGATCCCTGATTTATAATTTTTTTTTCCCCCCTTTGATTTCACATATATTTGGATGTAATTTCTGTGAGAGAATACAGTAGCAGCAAAGGAAACGGGAAACGTATATCTGTTCCAGTGATTACCCTTGGATCTCATTACTCTATGGAACCTGCTAAGCCATTAACATGGCGCTAACGGAACAATATGGTGTCCAAATGTTTGCTTTCCCTTTCTTGCTGATGGATACTACCGGGAATCTTGCGTGGAGAAAGTCAACTATATATGCATATTTAAAGTACGTTTTTACTAGTAGTTTGTCCCCCCAGTGGTTAATGTGGATTTTTTTTTTTTTAATCATCCTAACGATCGCCAGCTTTGAGAACTGTGGAAGGATATCCAAGGGTTGCACAAGTTATCTGATCACACTACAGTGCCCTCTGGTGGCCAAAAACTACTTTGCTACGTCTTTTCAAAAGACCGATCTCCCTAAAAGTGAGGAAATTTAAAAAAAAGTAAGCAATGATTCCATAAAATTCTTATAAGTGGAGGAAGATTTAAAAAAAAAAAAATGGTAATGAAATCGCCTATTGGATGGGTCAGCCCAATCGTTTATTTATTTGGGTGCTAGGTAAAAGGTTTCACTTTTTGTGAGACAAATGTGGAAAATTCCATTTGGTGGTTAAACACAGACACCTTATATCCACTCTAAGCTTGCTTATGTTTTCAATATTCAACTGTGACAAATTACAACTGGAGGCATAAGGCGTAATAATATAGAACCTGGATGAACAAGATGGATTCCAAGATTTCTCGCCCACAAAATTATTAGAAGCAAAGTCCATTTTTAGACTGTCACTAGGGTTTTCATATCGTTCATTTTGGGTTGGATGTCGGCTCAAAGCTGATCTTGCATAAGCTTGGAATTAAGATTTGCATTTGTCTTTTTTTCCTGTGTATTTTTTTTATGTCTTGTCCTGTTTGTTTTATAGCTAAGACACCTTTATTATATCATATGTATATTAGAAGACTTTAGTTGTTTTCTTTCCTTATATTGTAGTGATTCTAAGGCCTCGTACACACGATCAAATCTGTCCGCTGGAAACGGTCTGCTGGACCGTTTGAGCAGACAGATTCGATCGTGTGTACGGGCTAACAGACGGATTTGGCCACCCGACAGATTTCAAAGCATGCTTTGAAATCTATCGGGTGGGAATCCGTCCGCCCGACATGTCTGCTGGTTAGTACACTTACCAGAAGACATGTCGTCCCGCACCGCCGCCGAATGGATTCGACGCATGCGCGGAAGTGTTTTACTTCCTGGTGCGGTGACGTGGCAGCGTCAACGTCACCGCCACGTCACCGACACGTCAGCGCGCTGTCTGCTGGCGGGGATTTTAGTTTGCTCGTGTGTACACGCAAGCAAACCAAAATCCCAGCAGACAGATTTGTTCAAATCTGTCAGACAGACAGATTTGAACAAATCTGTCTGCTCGTGTGTACGAGGCCTAAGAGGAACGCTAACTTTAGTATAAATTAGCAGAGAAATAAAAAAAATTAACAACCAGACTTCAAAAAAGAAATCATGGATACTTGATGGGATTTAAAGTGGGGATGCACCGATACCGACGATTTTCACAAGTAGATGGCACTTCCCTTTCTATACACACAGAGGAGCGGTGGGGGAAATTGATTGGGTTTACTGGTGCTGGGATTACATTTTTTCTGAATCTCTTGATTACAGCAGAGAGATTTTGATTGGCTGTAGACCAAGTCCTACCTCGTAATGAATTCAACAGTGGGCAGCCTAAAAGGGATTTCTAGGCAAGGGAAAGGCAGACTAAAGAAATTCAGCAAGAAGCGTTAAAACTATACCTAAAATTTGGGTGGCAATCCAATTTTTTTTTTAGTTTTTGGGTGGATAACGACTTAAAAAACAGCAAAAAAACCTCTGCTCTGCTTATTAGATTATACTAAGGTGCATAGGTGTGCACAGCCTATTGCATTAGGGTGTGCACCCCAAATCTCAAACACACATGGTTGCCACCGGCTGTCACAGGGAGGAGGCTCTGGTGGTCCGAGCATATTATGCTACACCCTAAATACGAGTCTAATGTGTTCCTAAAGTTGAACCTCACCTTTAATATAATGGTGGCATTTACACTGGCACCCACTGGATAATGCTAATTCTCATGGGGTGATTAGGTGTGCATGGCTATGCTAAGGTCATTGTGCCAAACCAACTTGCTTTCATGAACTCTATTTGAATATCAAATGATGACCTTTGAGTCGATTAGTCTTGCAGACCTTAAAGAGGAAGTAAACCCTGATGGGTTTTACTTCCTCTTTTTTTTTTTTCTCCGTGCAAACCCTGAAAATTTAAAGCATAATGGGCTAGTATGCATCACATACTAGCCTATAATGTGACACTTGCCTGCAAACGAATACAGCGATGTCCCCTGTGCAGGCTGTGTCAATTTTCTCTTCCCTCTCCCTTAAGGGGCCGCGGACTCCGGCTCTGTGATTGGCCGGAGCCACGTGTCATCACTCCTGCACATGTGCACAAGAGCCGCCGCTAATGGCACAGTCTAACTGAAACAACGGCACAACGTGCCATTGCTTCAGTGCACATGTGCCGATGACTTAGGCACATACAGATACAGGGGAATATCTCCTAAACTGCGCAGGTTTAGGAGATATCCAGGGTTGCTACAGGTAAGCCATATTATAGGCTTACCTGTAGCAAAAAGTGGTCTGTAAGGGTCTACAACCACTTTAAAGTGTTAGTAAACCCACAAAAGTAAAATCGGTCTGTATATGCAGTAGAGAATGCTTGTTATATTCACTTTGGGGTTAATCCTCTGCGTTGTGTAAAAGGGCTGTTTGATCCTGTATTCTCTGATCCTCCCCTTCTTCCACTGTCCCCAATCCATCTTCTGATAGAACAGAGCCTTAGAGGCACTCTGCACATGCTCAATTTGGTGTGCATTGCTAGAGTTTTTTTTTTTTATCTTTTCTTTGGACAGTGCATGTGATCGGCACAGGGCCACAGAGGGTCAGGGGTCCTGCATCCTGATTAGGGAAGCCAGTGAAGTATGAAAACTCCTCCTACAAGCTTTAACCAGACTCTGATAGAAGTCACAAGACTGCTATATACTGCTAATGAGAAAGGGTATTTAGCAGTTTATATTTACAAAAATGATTGAATTTCCATGTTGTGTGTACTGTGGGAGACCAGATATAGTGATTGCGGGGTCCTGGGTTTAGTAACACTTTAGGTGGCCATATTACCTTCACATAGAGGGCAGCAGCCATATTGTGGTCTGGGCCTTTAGGTTTAGGAAGGTGACCTGTTGATGGCTATGAGCAGGTGAGGTCACCCAGGCATGTATCTCCGTTTGACACAATATGGCTTCCTCTCCACGTTGTTCAGGCAACAGGCGCACTTTATTCAGAATATTAGCTCAGAGGTTGTAGTAAGCTCCACAAAAAGTGAAAAAACAAGGTGTTGGACTATTGTCTTCTGTCCTAAGCAATATAACATTATTTTCTATATTAGTTGGTAACATGTATGTATATTGAGTACCGTATTTTTCTTTTCTTTGGACACCTTATTCATTCTTTCGTACCATTTTTTTTTTTCCTTTGTTCGTCCTCAAGTGTTCCTTAGAGAGTCCACACTTGTGTCTTCCCAACAAGGACTGGCAATAGCAAATCCAGTAAACCAGGGACTCCTGGGAAATGCATACACCTCAATATTGTGCCTGGGGTAGAGTCTAATGGCAGGTGGTGGAGTGGAGCCATCACTGATAGCCAGTATCATATGTAGTGTATATCGGCATTCCCAAGTTCATGCAAACGGGATTTTGACTGCTTCCCGACACCTTCGATGTGAAAAAATTGCCATATTTCCTTCTCTTTTATCACGGCTCAGTGAGAGAATTCATGAATTGATTCACTGTACCCATCAGACCCTCACAAGGACTCACTGCCTATAGGAATTATTCTCTGCTCATTGGAATGGGAGGCAAGGTGAATGGGGTGTATTAATGGGCTCTGTACATCTGTGCATTTTGTTTTGTAAAAGCTTCACCCTATGACCCGAAACAATAAACTCCCATGTACAAGTGATGACCAGTCCTGTTTGTATTCATTTATTATCGCATTAATATCCAAGAACGCATGTACCGGGCAACTGGAGGCTTATAACCATCGTTCCTTTTTTCCTGCATCAGAAAAGTGACAACTATAATTTGATTAGTGCAATAGGCAGCACGGTTTAACCACTTCAGCCCGGAGGATTTGGCTGCCCAATGACCGGGCAACGCTCAATTGCGCGGTCGTGCGGCGTTGCTCCCAAACAAAATTGGCGTCCTTTTTTCCCCACAAATAGAGCTTTCTTTTGGTGGTATTTGATCACCTCTGCGGTTTTTATTTTTTGCACTAAAAACAAAACAAGAGTGCCAATTTTGAAGAAAAAAAAGCAATATCTTTTTTTACTTTTTGCAATAATAAATATCCCCCAAAAATATAATACAAAACACATTTCTTTCTCGGTTTAGGCCGATATTATTCTACGTATTTTTTGGTAAAAAAATAAAAAAAATGCGTTAAGCATATATTGATTGGTTTGCGTAAAAGTCATAGCGTCTACAAAATAGGGGATAGTTTTATGGCATTTTTATAAATATATTTTTTTTTTACTAGTAATGGCTGCGATTTTAATCATGACTGTGACATCGGACACTTTTGACGCTATTTTGGGACCATTGTCGTTTTTATTTAGCGATCAGTGCTATAAAAATGCACAGATTACTGTGTAAATGGCACTGGCAGGGATGGGGTTAACCAATAGGGGTTAAGTGTGTCCTAGGGAGTGATCCTAACTGTGTGGGGGCTGGGCTACCAGTGACACGACAGTGATCACTGCTTCCCATGACAGGGAGCAGTAGATCAGTGTCCTGTCACTAGGCAGAACAGGGAAATGCCTTGTTTCCACAGTAAAAAGCCGCTTTAACCCCTTCCTAGCCCCCTAGTGGTTAACGCCTTCACTGCCAGTCACATTTACACAGTAATCGGTGCATTTTTAAATCGCTGATTGCTGTATGGGCATGGCAATGTGGTCTCAAAATGGCTCCAAAAGTGTCCGATATGTCTGCCATAATATTGCAGTAACGATAAAAATAGCTGATCGCCACTTTTACTAGTAAAATAAAATATATTGTAATAAAAATGCCATCCCATTTTGTAGATGCAATAACTTTTGCACAAACCAATCAATAAACGCTTATTGGATTTTTTTTTTATCCCAAATATGTAGAAGAATACGTATCGGCCTAAACTGAGAAAACATTTTTTTTTTTATATTTGGGGGATATTTATTATAACAAAAGATATTGTTTTTTTTTCAAAATTGTTGCTGTATTTTTTGTTTATAGCTCAAAAAAAAAACAAAAAAACGCAGAGGTGATCAAATATCACCAAAATAAAGCTCTATTTATGGGGAAAAAATGACGTCAATTTTTTTGGGAGCCACAAATCGCAAAAAAATGTTCTGGTCTTTGGGGCAGCCAAATGGTCTGGGGCTGAAGTGGTTAAAGAGCAACTGTCCTCTCTGACCCGCTGTTGACTCACCGACAGTCCCATTCACTTTAATGTGATGGCTGGTGATGCGGCAGTGAAACAACACGGTGAGGGGCATGGAGGCAGCAGGTGGATGCCCGCTAACAGGCTCTGCCATGATGGATCTGAAATGAAAGGTGCTCTTTAAATGTGAGGACTTTTTCTTGCTGGTAGTTAGAATCTTTAATATTTGCAAACAAATTGAAGGTTTCCTATTTAGAATAATAAGCTGGTCATGTTGGTAAAACAGCGATATCAGAACCAATTCAATCATACATTTTGTAGTATACATAGATACAAAACAATGGGATAATATTCCTGAACTTTGTTTTATCTCATGGCTACTGTGAAATTGTGTGAATGCATCAATGCAGTGCATGTTATCTCAGCTTACAGCGCTTGGATTCATTGAATGAGTTTACCAAAAATGTAAATATTGCAGAATATACAGCCTCATACTACATAACTAAGCTATGTTTCATGCTGAATAAACAAAATTATTAATGTATTTTAAATAGAAAACTATCTTTTAGATTTCTTACTCCAAAAACATTTTATTAAAATTTGATAAAAATCAAAAAAAATTATATTTTAACTTAAAAAATGTTTTATCTGATTTAACTTTTTTTTTTTAGTCATTGATTTATATCCACTCTGTCTAGCTCTATTGCTGTGAGCTGTGTGAAGGAGGGTCATGTCTCTTCCCTCCGATCAGCTCTCTGCAGAGTGTTACTTCATCTCTCTGCCCCTTTTTTTCTGAACTATCAGACAAGCTTTACATTTTCAGCACCTTTTGAAAGAATGCAAAGAAGACTGCAGGTAAAATGCATTTAATAATGGATTAATAAATACAAAGTGACATTAATTTGTATCTTCTGTATCTGCATGGAGTTCAGCTTTAGGTAGTGCATTCAGTTGGGAAGTGTCGAGATGCCACTTCATTGCGCTATTCTCTAGATGTGTAATTTTTCCCCCAAAGATGAACTCTACTTATGCATTTTTTTCATCATATGCTCTGTTTGAATTGCCCAGGTTTCTGAAAAGTTTGCCATAAAAAGGAGTTATAAATACAGGTTTTCTGTGAAATGTTTTATTGTGCCCAGGGAGTGTAATTTCTTTGAACTAGGATATTGGTGTGATGAGGATGATGTACATGATGTTTTTATTTTTATTTCCCCTATTGGCTGAAATCGGAAGGAAGAAGAAAAATGGCTCCAGCCAATTAAAAAATGAGGAACGAAGAAAGCGAATGTTAAAAGTAAGAGAAAGTAGTTTACAACATCCAGTATGCACAGGTATTTATTTTATGGGCTGGCAAGAGGAATGGCATTAGGTAACTTCAAAGTTTCTAGTTTTATTTTGACGTTAAAAGATTAGGAAAAGTTAAGGATTTTTGTTTTTCATACTTGCCTAGGTGGATGCAGCATTACTCTGATGCTGCATCTGTCCCCTGGCGTCTCCTACACTGAGGTGCCGTACACACGGCCGAGGTTCTCGCTGAAAATCAGCGAGAACCTCGCTGGAATGCACATTCCAGCGAGGACCTCGGCCGTGTGTACGGTCTCAGCGAGCTTCCCGTCGGGAAGCTCGTCGAGCCGAAAAAGAGAGCACGCTCTCTATTTTCTCGACGGCCCGCCTGGAAGAATGGCTGGTTGCCATTCCCGACGGGCGGGTCGCCGAATCCGACGGCCGAGAGAGAACCTCGACGGGCGGAACGATGTGTTCTGCCCGTCGAGGTTCTGGGTCGTGTGTACACGGCCTGAGAACTGACTGATCAGACAATAATGGTTGCTCGGTGCTCCATTAGCAGCAAGCTGGTAAACGTCAATCACTGCGTACACACGATTTTAAATTCAGACAGGAAAAATCCGAGGTAAGCTTTTAGTCAGAAATTCAGACCACAGTGTGTAAGCTCCACCTGAATTTTTCTGTCGGCATTTCCACCAAGAAAAATTGAGAGCTGGTTCTCAATTTTTCCGACGAGAAAAGTTCTTGAAGGAAATTCTTATTGTCTGTATGCAATTCCGACACGCAAAAAAACCTACGCATGCTCGGAATCAAGTCGATGCATGCTCGGAATCAAGTCGATGCATGCTCGAAAGCATTCAACTTAATTTTTCTCGGCTCGTTGTAGTGTTGTACGTCACCGCATTCTTGATAGGGGACGGACACGTTTTTCTTGTCGGAATTTCGGATCGTGTGTTCGCAGCATTAATGACTTACTGAGCCGAGTGCTGGTCCAGGGATTTGGGTGGATCCTGATCTTTCCCCAACCCGAACCTGCTCTATGACTTCAGCCCGCTGTCTGCTGAAAACAGATCACAGGAGAAGTACAGCCAAACAAGCTTTGGCTGTACGTCTGTCTCCTTTAAGTTTTAGTGGGTCAGAGTGGGGGTAGGTTCACACTTTATTTTTTTTTCTGGTGCGTTTTTTATGCTTTAGGTGTGGAGGAGGAGTCTGGTTGTTAAGACAAAAAAAACCCCTACCAAAAACTCATGTACATGTGTTTTTCATGTGCTTCCATTGAAGTCTATTGACCCAGAAACACACCTTCCTGCATGAAAAAGTCCCTGCACCTCTTCCAAAAATACACTGCAGGAAACTGCTTAGAATGGGACACATTGTCGAAACTGATTGTCTGTCTGTCTTGCATTTCCGTGCTTCTGAAAATATGCTTCAAAACACACAGGTGTGAACCCAGCCTAAGGGTGTGGAGATGGGTAAATGCCAGGGCACCGTCGTGTCCTCCTACCACACCGAACTCTACTGGTTTATTTCAAAACCTAATTTGATAAATAAGAAATGCAGTCGTTCTGTTCTAGAATCCCCAGTTGCAGTGTACATAAGCATACCTATACCAATAAATGGGCCTTCAAACCTCCTAGTCCTTTCTGGGATGACAAAACACTATAATTCCAATAAATCTGCACATCCAGAACACCCTCTAGTTGTGTACTTCTTATAAAACCAGTACTTAGGTCAGTTCTGTACTTAAACTTCTTTCTCCCAATCGGATTTCACCAAGGTCATGTGGTTTTCGATTACGCAGCATGTGTCGTAGAGTCCAACCCTGTTTTGTTCTTGATATGTGACAATAACAAGTCTATACCCTGCTCCAGAGCTTGAGGTAGTATCTCCTGCTCTGGTTTTGTAAAGCGTCCAAGCACATGTGTCGTTACTGAGGACTTGTCACCTGGACGTCCGATCCCAATCAAGAGCCTGGTCATCGTCTGTTAAAAAAAAAAAAAAAACATAAATTAGAATGGGCATAAGCTCAAAAACTGAGTATCTGCTATGTTACTGATCTACAAAGGTTAACCACTTGCCGACCGCGCTATAGCAAAAATACTGCTACAGCGCAGCCGAGCTACTGTGACACGACGTCCCTGGGACGTCGTCCTTCACTTCCGCGATTGCGCGTCCCCTGGGACGCGCTCGCGGAAGTGTCCGTGCTCACCGGGTCTAGAAGACCCGGCGCATCACGGATCACGGTAAATTGCCGCTGATAGCGGGTGTTTACCATGTGATCGCTCCGTCGAATGACGGCGCGATCACTTGTAAACAAACCGGCGTCATTTGATGACGCCGGTTCCTCCCTCTCCTCTCTGTACCGTTCGGTACAGTGTGCGAGGAGAGGGGGGGGGAGCAGGGTGTCAGCAGCAGCGCTGTGGCTGGATCTGTGACAAATGCAGTCACAGATCCAGCCATCCCTCAATCCATCCCAGCTCTGCAATACCCCACGAGTGTGCGCAATTTTGAAGTGTGACATGTTGGGTATCTATTTACTCGGCGTAACTTCATCTTTCACATTATGAAAAAAAAATTGGGCTAACTTTACTGTTTTGTTTTGTTTTAAGCACAAAACAGTTTTTTTTTAAAAACACGCGTTCAATAAATTTCTGCGAAAATACCGTGCAAGATAAAAAGTTGTAACGGCCGCCATTGTATTCTCTAGGGTCTTTGCTAAAAAAGCATAAATATAATGTTTTGGGGTTCTATGTAATTTTCTAGCAAATAAATGATGATTTTTCCATGTAGGAGAGAAATGTCAGAATTGGTGGTCTGGGTGTTCCAGAACGCCTGATGGCGCTCCCTGCATGTTGGACCTCTGTATGTGGCCACGCTGTGTAAAAGTCTCACACATGGGGTATCCCCATACTCGGGAGAAATAGCAGAATGTGTTTTGGGGTGTAATTTGTGGTATGCATATGCTGTGTGTGAGAAATAACCCGCTAATATGACAGAAACAAGATTTTTTTTTTTACAGAATTTTCAGTTGTTTTTCTTTTATAGCGCAGAAAATAAAAGACCCAGAGGTGATCAAATACCACCAAAAGAAAGCTCTATTTGTGTGAAAAAAAGGACAAAAATTTCAAATGGGTACAATGTTGTATGACTGAGTAATTGTCATTCAAATTGTGAGAGCACCGAAAGCTGAAAATTGGTCTGGTTAGGAAGGGGGTTTAAGTGCCCAGTGGTCAAGTGGTTAATACTAAGCAGTGCCCCAAAATGTATCTTGTTTTGAATCCTAATTTGCCTTCTGCCTGTCATTTTTTTGGGCAACACCTTTTTAGAGTTTCTAGTTCCTAGTCGACCAATAAACTTGGACTACTATAAATAACACTAGCCAAAAGGCATCATAAATAGTAAACTTACATCAGATTTTAGATGGTCAGTGCAGGAACGAACACCTTTGTGGCCTCTGAAATGTAAAAAAAGACAACTGATCAACAAATAAATAAAAGCTACAGAGGAAGAAGTGAAGAAACAGGCTATAGCAAATAAAGGCGATTTCCACATATCGGAAAACTTCAAAGGGTAGGATCTGGTCTATTAAAATTACTCTTAGAGCCCATTCACACCTGAGCGGCAAAACGCCTGTCGCGCGACGCTCGTGCCGCTGGAGGGGAAATTTCCCATTCATGTCTATAGAGATGGTTCACATCTCTGAGACGCCGAACGCCTGTCGCCTGAAAAAAAGTCCCGGACCCTTTTTTTCAAGCGACATTGGCGTTCGCCCATAGACATGAATGGGAAGATTTGTAAAAAAAAAAAAAAAAAAAAAAAATCGAAGCGCGGCAAGTAAAGCCGCGTATGCGGCGTTACTTGCCGCTCAGGTGTGAATGCAGCCTTATTCTGGTCCTGTGCTGCAGCCATACATTCACAGATTCTAATTCCAGGATATGATGGTCTAGACCAGTGATGGTGAACCTTGGCACCCCAGATGTTTTGGAACTACATTTCCCATGATGCTCAACTACACTGCAGAGTGCATGAGCATCATGGGAAATGTAGTTCCAAAACATCTGGGGTGCCATGGTTCACCATCACTGGTCTAGACCCCTGCCACTGATATTCTATTTATTTATTTTTCTCTTCACTATAATTTCAACACCTTGGATGGCAGACCCTACTGGGGTAACATCAGGGCCGTCTTTAAAGGACCTGTAAAGGTAAAAAAATCCCTAAATGGCTTCCTTTACCTTAGTGCAGTGCTCCTTCACTTACCTCATCCTTCCATTTTGCTTTTAAATGTCCTTATTTCTTCTGAGAAATCCTCACTTCCTGTTCTTCTGTCATTAACTACACACAGTAATGCAAGGCTTTCTTCCTGGTGTGGAGAAAGCCTCTTGAGGGGGAGAAGGCGAGCAGGAGGGTCAGGACGCTCTCTGCAGATAAAGGATCTGTGTGTTAGTGGGCGTCCTGACTCTCCTGCTCGCCCCTCCCCTCTTGTCGAGACTTTCTCCACACCAGGGAGAAAGCCTTGCATTACTGTGTCAAGTTACAGACCAAAGAACAGGAAGTGAGGATTTCTCAGAAGAAATAAGGACATTAAAAGCGAAGGATGAGGTAAGTGAAGGAGGACTGCACTAAGGTAAAGGAAGCTATTAAGGGAATTTTTTTTACCTTTACAACCCCTTTAACCACTTGCCCACCGAGCCTGTTTTTCAGATTCGGTGCTTACGAGACTAAAACTGTTTTTTTTTTACTAGAAAATTACTTAAACCCCCCAAACATTAAATATTTTTTTTTCTAACACCCTAGAGAATAAAATAGCAGTCATTGCAATACTTTTTGTCACACTGTATTTTCGCAGCGGTCTTACAAGCGCACTTTTTTTGGAAAAAATTCACTTTTTTGAATAAACAAATAAGACAACAATAAATTTGGCCCAATTTTTTATATATTGTGAAAGATAATGTTACGCCGAGGAAAATGATACCCAACATGTCACGCTTAAATTGCACCCGCCGTGGCACGGCGTCAAATTTTTACCCTTAAAAATCTCGATAGGCGACGTTTAAAGAAATTCTACATGTTGCATTTTTTGAGATACAGAGGAGGTCTAGGGCTAGAATTATTGCTCTCGCTCTAACGATCACGGCGATACCTCACTTGTGTTTGAACACTGTTTTCATATGCGGGCGCTACTCGCGTATGCGTTCGCTTCTGTGCGCGAGCTCGTCGAGATGGGGCGTTTTAAAAAAAAAAAAATTTTCTTATTTTAAATTAGTTTATAATTTTATACACCGAAATAAATAAAAATAAAAAAAATATCACTTTTATTCCTATTACAAGGAATGTAAACATCCCTTGTAATAGAAAAAAAGCATGACAGGTCCTCTTAAATATGAGATCTGGGGTCAAAAAGACCTCAGATCTCATATTTAGGCTTAAAAGCGGATCTCCACCCTAAAGTGAAGATCCGCTCATCGGAACCCTCCCCCCTCCAGTGTCACATTTGACACCTTTCAGGGGGAGGGGGGTGCAGATACCTGTCTAAAGACAGGTATCTGCACCCACTTCCGGCCCGCAGTCTCGGGCAAAAGTCGGGTTTTTCCCGTTGTGTGCTGGGAACTCTCAGCTCCCAGCACACAGCGGGAGCCAATCGGCGGGTGCAGCGCGACTCGCGCAAGCGCCGTAGGGAACTGGGCAGTGAAGCCGCAGCACTTCACTTCCTGGTTCCCTCACCGTGGATGGAGGGAGGAGCAGCAGAGAGACGAGCGAACGCTCGTCCTCTGCTGCGGACGCCGCTGGACTCCAGGACAGGTAAGTGTCCTATTTTTAAAAGTCAGCAGCTGCAGTATTTGTAGCTGCTGACTTTTAAAAAACAGTTTTAATGGGCCATCCGCTTTAAATGCAAAAAAAAAAAAAAGTAATTTTTCAAATGTCAGAAAAAAAAAAATGTTTCTTTAAGACGCTGGGCGGGACTGACGTTTTGACGTCACTTCCGCCCAGCAGAGCTATGGGGATGGGTGGGGGCGATTTTTTTTCCCTCACTCGTATCCCAGCAGAGGAGCCGAACAGACCAGATCGCCTCCGCCGCTACCGACGGCTCCGGTAAGCGGCGGAGGGCGCGGGAGAGCGGCGGGAGGGGGGGGGCCTCTCCCGCCACCGATAACGGCGATCTCGCGGCGAATCTGCTGCGGAGACCGCCGTTATCGTGTACAGGACCGCCCACAGAAGAGATGGATATCTCAGTTGTGGCAGCAGCCGCTGCCGTTACCGAGATATCCATCTTTAAAAACATGACGTCTTTTTACTATGAGGCCGTGAGCAAGTGGTTAAGGCAGGGCAAAAGGGGCAGCTGCTCTGGTCCCTGTCATTGTTGTGGAGCCCAAAGCAGCTGCCTCATACTTGCCAACTATCCCAGTTAAATTCCTTTTGCCCCTTGAAGTTTTAGTCCTGTGCTGTGTCCTGATATCTCAATGCTGCTACTAATGCTGCCCAGGTCTGCCCTATTATTGTGTACAGATGACTCACCTGCAGACCCTGTGTTTACATGTAAATAACCGTCATTCATATGTAAATAGCTGAGGGCAGTGGCATTCATATGTATATCATGCCCCTCTGCAGTGAAGAGATGATGTGCTGTTACCTCTAGCAACCAATCAGTGAGCAGTATTACTGCACAGTAATCTCTAGCAACCAATCAACAAGAAGAAATGATGTGCTGTAACCTCTAGCAACTAATCAGTAAGCCGTAATGTGAGCTGTAACCTCTAGCAACCAAGTCAGTGAGTGGTAATGATATGCTGTAACCTCTGGCAACCAATCCCAATCACTGCCTGATCTGATACAGTAAACTGATTTTAAGTCTTGCTGATATTTATTGTATGTCTCAGAGCAGGTGTAGAGTAAAATTGCATTGGGGGGGGGGCCCCCAAGAATTTTTTGGCCCAGGGTCCAATCAACATTAAAGATGGGTAACATACGATTTTTTTTTTGAAGCTACACTCCAGTTAAAACCCTTTAAACATACCCTATAAACATATACTGTTTGACCACTGGAAAATTTACCCCCCTTCCCGACCAGGCCATTTTTTTGCGATACGGCACTGCATTACTTTAACTAACAATTGCGCGGGCGTGGAACCCTGTACCCAAGTAAAATGTTTGACCTTTTTTCCCTACAAATAGAAATTTCTTTTGGTGGAATTCGATCCCCCTTCCTTTTTTTGCACTATAAGCAAAAAAAATATATATTTTTTTTATTTCCAACAAAAAAAATAAAGTTCTTTATCGGTTTGGGCCAATATGTATTCTGCTACAAATTATTGGTAAACAATCCTAATATATTGATTGGTTTGCGCAAAAGATATAACGTCTACAAGCGATGGTATATTTCTATTTATTTTATAATAGTAGTAATAGTGGCGATCATCGACTTTTATAGCAAACCTGCGATATTGCAGCAGACAGTCGGGACACTGACACTTTTTGAGGACCAGTGACACATATAGTGATAAGTGCTAAAAAATATGCACTGTCACTCACCGTGTTAATGACACTGGCTGGGAAGGGGGTAACATAGAACCAAATGATACAATGTTCATAGTGGCGCTGAGCAATGCTGATAAACATTTGTCCGTTTTTTTTTTTCTTCTTTGCACAGCTCTGAGCAGAGAACGGCTCTGCACTTGTTACATAGAATCGGGGAAATGCTGGATTAGGATCGTGAGGAGAGTGAATCAAAAAAAAAATGTTGCCGGCTAATCGTGTATAACCTGAGACTCCAACGAAGATCTATAAGGGTTAACCCCCCTATGTGAGGCTTTTACTACTGGTTGCCTCTCTGGAGTACGTTCTTCACAGACTGCTTTGTAGGGTTCAGTGGGGATGTGTCATGTGTATAGATTCTCCACAGGAATATATCATTAAGGGGACAGAGATAGTTCAATTTAGTGGAATTTCCAGGACACCGGTTAAACCTCTTCAAAGGGGGGACAGTACCATAAACCCCAGGGATGATTTAGCCCTTCTCCATATTATCCTAATAAACATATTTTTATAACAAACATGTTATTCTTACCTGATCTGTGTAATGGTTTTGCACAGAGCAGCCCTGATCCTTCTTTTCTCGTGTCCCCTGCCTGTGCTCCTGGCTCCTCCATCCTGCCAATTTCCTAAGCAAGCTCGCTCCTGAGCCATTTCTCTGTGTATCCATTCACACACAAATTGCTTGGCTCAGCCCCTGCTCTCTCCTCATTGGCTCACTACCTGTGATGACAGTAGCGGGAACTAATAAGAAGGCAAGAACCCAGGAGAGATGCTGCTCTTGTGCACATCGCTGGATCAAGTTGGGGTTCAGGTAAATATTAAGGAGGGCATGGGGGGCTGCTGCACCCAGAAGTTTTTTTTTTTTTACTTTCATACATTAAATGCATGAAAGTAAAAATACTTTGAGCCTTTAAAACCACTTTAAGCCTTCCATGGCCCCGATTAACACTAAAAAGGGCCTCTGATAATCTATTTTCACTACACACACTGTTTGTTGTCTGGGACAGTTACCCAGTGAAGTATGAGGTCTGGCACCAATTTAAACAAGGCAGGAGAACCAGTTGGAGATAGATAGATCAGGGCTGTAAGGATGCATGCAACCATACACCCCCATCTTCTTCCATGAACTACACACCCCCCCCCCCCATCTCCTCCCATGAACTTACACCTCAACCTCCTTCCATGAACTTACACCCCAACCTCCTTCCATGAACTTACACCCCCATCTCCTTCCATGAACTACACCCCACCTCCTTTTTATGAACTACACCCCCAGTTGTAGTTCTAATTTTGTTTTTTGTTTTTTTGTTTTTATTGTCCACTTACCTTGCACTCCCACCAAACTTAAGAGACACCTTCCCAAGAGGCTTGTCTAGCTCGTCATGCAGCAGATAAATATTCTCAGGGGTGAGATGGAATTTTCCAGCTGGAAAAGAACCATTTTTTTTTTTTTTAATTTATAACAGAGAAGCCGGTCCGTCCAGACCACAACATTAGTCATCACATCAAAATTAACATGGAGATAGAGATACATACATTGAACACACAGCATTATACATGGCACATGCCTCAGTTGACCCCCTGTTGGGCGTGTGTCTTCCAAAGAAGGCACCCAAGTGGGTAAGCCACCATGAGCCCATTTCTCCTCCGGTGCACAGCCCTAGCAGGCCGTCATCACCTATCTCAATCAAGAACTACGACAATATATAGCATGGTTAAGAATCAGGAGAAGCAGAAAAGGGGTGGGAAGGGGGGGGGGTTACACGAGCAAGGATTCAGCAAGGCGCCCCAAGGGGTGTAATCAACTTTTTAGATATTCCCAATACTGAAAGATCAGGAACCACTCCAATAGCAGAGTGGTCTGGGGTCACTCGGTCCCTCTAAAAATTCTGTCCCTCTTCTGAATATTTGAACATGTTCCATAGCTGCCAAATTCTGGTGTCTTTGTTGGCCGGAGAGGATCAAGTCTTCCATGCGACTGATCTCATCTACTTTTTTGAGCCAGAGAGCTATGGTCGGCGGATGAGGGGATTTCCAGTGGAGAGGCACGCAGGCTTTAGCTGCGTCTAAAAGATGACGCATAATTGTTTTTTTTGTAGGCCCCAGCCGACATATCGGTCACGTGGAGGAGAAAGTACGTCGGGTCATCCGGCACGGTACTCTCTGTAAATTTCTGGGTAATGTGGTGTACCTCTCCCCAGAATCCCCTGATCCGTGAGCATGACCAGAACACATGTAAAAGGGTACCCCTGTCTTGTTGACATCTCCAACAGATGGCTGTAGAGCCTGCACGAGGATCTTGTAATTCGTCTCCTGGATTTTGGAGCATAAGGAGGACTTGTGGGTAAATCTAATTATGTTTTGTTTCTTAGTGGCAGAGAACTGTGCACCCAGATCCCTTTCCCATTTTGGGAGAGCCAGTATCTGGTATTCTCCAGGAGGGGTGATCAGCATAGAGTACATCAGGGAGAGTGCATGGGGTAGCACCTCAGACTGACCGCAGAGTCCCTCTAGAGTTGTGGAAGGTGTCCGCGGTTTCAGGGGGGGGAGGCTACTCAGGAAATGGCTCAGTTGGTTTGCCCTCATAAAATCAAGCCCGTATACACCGGCAGGGTCTGCTAACTGTCACTGACCTCCACTGTCCCATAGCACTGAAGTGGGACGCCTGGAAAAGCCCTGTACTTCGAAGGTCAATGACATTTTTAGAAAAATAGTTTTACTCAAAGCAGTTATCCAAGTAATATTGGATTCAGATGGATATTTTGAGTGCCGCAGTAAATTTTAACTGAACATTATTATGGCTCTTAAGCCCACTTTCTTTATAAAGCAGAACAGCATTCAAATTAAAAGGAATTAATCCAGTTATGCAGTCATTCAAGCAATCATTAAGATGTATTCATAAACACAGCTTGTATGAATACCCATGTTTATATTAGCTTCCTCCTATAGCAGTACTCAACTGGGAGAAGAAGGGCCAATCAGAATTCTAGTGCTTTACATAGTACTGTCCGATCTACAGATCACATGGAAGAAAAACACACTTCTGACAAAACTTGCCCATAATTAAAACAAGTAGTATTAGTAAATGTCCTACCTGCAGTAGCCACACTTGTTCCATTGACGTTCATGAACTGACGAGGTTTTAGTAAAACTAGCTGCATTCCATCTTGTTTGGTGGTGATGATATCGGCTCCAGTTCTCCTGTCTGTCTTCCACTGGTCTGCAACTTTCAGTCTTCGTGCCAGCAGATTGACAGCTGCCATTCCAACACTGTGTCTGGTACCCGACATGCCATGGTTACCCAAACCAACCACCTATATAGAAGAAAATGCACAAGTTCTACATTAGCAGAGTGATGGTCATCCATTTTTAATTTATTTTTTATTTTTTTATATATATCATTTATTAAAGCGGAACTTTACCCATAACTACTTGATAAAAAAAATACTGTTCTTTAGCAAAGATCATACAATTACCGGCTTGTTGACAGTATAACATAGATACTGTGTTACCTAGTATGTGATCTGGAACGTCCGGGTAGGGGGCGCGCACTCGCCACCAGCGACCTGACTCTACTGTGATTTTTATACAGCAGATGCCGATCAGTGGGTGCCGGCCACCAGATTAATACCGCCGGCACCTGACGATGATCCAGAACACACACACACAGGACAGGGCTCTGACTTTATAAAACAAGGCAAGGCAGAACCCTGTTATGTCGGCGGGGAAGTAATATAGATTTACTTTCCCCGCAATGCAGGTATTTAAATTAATCACTTGGTAAAAGCATCACACTGTGTACACATAAAAATGCTAGGCACAAATTTAACCCTTAGATCACCCTAGATGTTTAACCCCTTCACAGCCATAAGTACAGTGACAGTGCATATTTTAGCACTGATCACTGTATTAGCGATTGATTATCGCAGTCCCGCTATAAGTCACTGATCGCCACCGTTAATAGTTTAAAAATAAATTACAGTATATATACACCATAGTTTGTAGACGCTATAACTTTTGCGCAAACCCATCAATATACGCTTATTTGGATAGCAAAAACTGGTAGGATCAGTGCTTGTGCTGTGTAACATGCTTTAAAGAGACAGGATCCATTTTTTATTTATTTATTGGGTAACAAACGCCTAAATTTTCTGACTAAAGTTCCATTTAAGTGCAGACTTCATAGCTATTGGGTCTCTTGAAACAACAGTGAGTTGTCCCTTACCTTATTAGAGTGCCTCTCCTACCATTTCAAGACCACAATACATATATATGCGGTTTTGAAGCAGTTTACCGGGGCTATGGCTGCAGCGAAAACCCTGCTAATACATTTTTCAGCTGGCAATTCTCTCTTCACTAAAAGCGATTTGAGTGGCTGATTAGCTGCTATTTCATTGGCTTACCCATCTTACACGATGGTCTTTCTTCACTTCTATAATCTAGTAGGCTGGAAGCATCGGTGGCCTCTGACATCATGACGTCACTTCCGGTTTAGGGCAGATGTAAACAGTCACTGCCCTTTTTGAGGGGAAAGCAACAGATAAATGTTTTTTTTTTTTTTCTGATCTGATGCATTCAAGGGTAGAGGAAAGATCGATGGTCTTATAGAACCCATATGTCTTCATAAAGAGGACCCGTGCTTTATTGTTATGATTAAAGTATGTTTACGTTTCTTGTGATAGCAACAAAAATTATATAAAAAAAATGGTTAAAAGGACATTTTAAAAATAAAACTTTATTGAATAAAACAAACTGCTTGCACGCATACGTAGGTCGCGCATGCATATGTAAACAGCGTTAATACCACATATGTAAGGTATCTCAACAAACGTTGTAGCGAGAGCAATAATGCTAGCTCCAGACCTCCTTTGTAACTCTAAACTGCTAACCTGTAAGCATTTTTAAAGCGTCACTATGGAGATTTTTAAGTATCTTCGTTTGTCACCATTCTACGCGCATGTGCAATTTTAAAGCGTGACATGTTGGGTATCTATGTTTGGGGGTTCTAAGTAATTGTATAGCAAAAAAATCTGATTTTGTGCGGCAGGCAGTGTAGGAGCCTATTACATTTGGAGGCGGCCCTGGTGGATTCCAAGCCCAAGAAAGCCCCTGGCCCGAATGGGCTCACTCCGGCTTATTAAGCATTTTCTGAAGCTCTGTCCCCACACTGTTTCTGCGCTCAACTCCCTTACAGGGGGACAATCCATACCCATAGATACCTTGAGAGCTTACGTCTTTTTGATCCCTAAGGGAGAGAAGGACCTCTCACAATGTGGAAGCTATCGGCCCATAGGCTTATTGAATACTGACCGTAAAGGGTCACTAAAGGATTTTTTTTTTAGCTAAATGGCTTCCTTTACCCTAATGCAGTCCTGGTTTCATGTCCTCATTGTTCGTTTTTGCTGTAATATTTCTCTGTTCTGCACACTTCCTGGTTGTCTATGTCCTTATGAAAAAAGTACTGGGAGCTTCTCTCTGTGGTCTCTGATCAAGGAGGTGTGATTACTGTGTGTCTAAAACCCCTCAGCACCAATGGGTTTCATTTTAAATACAAACACTTCCCTGTATTGGCTCTGTGTCTCTGTACTTCACAGAAGCATGAAACTAGATGAAAAACTAAACTGAAACTAAACTGAAACTGCAGGCACATTATATGATTTTTTTATCGATTCTTTTTCATTTTTAAAAGGAATCAGTTAACTATTATGTCTCTATACCCTGTAAACAGTCATTTCAGCAAAAAAAAAAAAAAAATTCCTATACAACGCCTTTAAGCTATTTGCAGAAATATTGGCTAACAGGCTACTTCCCCACATTCCACACTTAATTCACAGATAACTAGCAGGATTTGTTCATTTAAGGGAACCCCGATAACCACACCATCTGGGTGGTGAACCTGATCCATGCTGCCAGAACTGCCCGTCACTTCCTTCTCTTGCGGTCTATGGATGCAGAGAAGGCTAAGGGTAAGCTGGCAGTTCATGCATGCTACCTAGGAACATATTGGGCTAGGGTCTCCAATGATGAGCTACATTTTCTCTCTATTCTCTCGCCCTTCAGCGGCGTTTAAAGTCAATGAAACTTGCTCAATTTTTTTTTGCGATCAAACGGAATGCGTAGGTGCTGTCCTCTATCGCTTCTAATTTTTATCCTCTCCCTGGAACCCTTACTGTGTACGGTACGGTTAGACCCTGGAATCCTGGGTTACTGAAAAGCCTCTGGGGTGCATAAGGTGTCTGCATAAGGTGGCCGCTTTTGAGGACGATCTGATCTTTTTTGTCTGACCCACTGGTGTCTCTGCCAAAGCTGTTAAATTTGGTACAAACATATGGCACATTGTCCAACTTTCAAATTAACCTGTTGAAGCCCTCTGCTCTCCCCATATTGCTAGATCAGGCCATGGTTATTAGCCTCTGGTTCTCCTTCTCTTTCTGATGGGCGCATGATGTTATCTGCTATTTGGGAGTTAACATTACCTTGGACCCGGCTGCCCTTTATCAAGCCAATTTTGATCCACTGCTTAAGCGAGTGAGCGCCGATCTATTACACTGACACACGCTTACCCTGATATGGTTTGGTCGCTGTAATGCCCTTACTATCTCTGATCATGTACTTTATGCAGGCGCTCCCTATTCTTCTGCCCCCTTCTTTTTCAAAATTATAATCTCCCTATTTCATGAGTTTGTCTGATCCCATCGAAAACCACGCATCCAGCTTCAGCTCCTCCATCTTCCTAAAAATGGGGGTTGAGTGGGACTGCCTGATGTGAGGGCCTATTACAGGGTGCCTCATCTCACAAGGTTTGTTGACTGGTACTGTCTTGCCGATGCTAAGCACTGGGTGGCTATGGAATTGGAGGATTCAGGCATTACGGCAAAAAGTTGGCCGTGGATTACCTTGCTGCTCCTAAGATCACTCAGTGACCACCCCACGTTGGGAAGCACCCTACAAGTATCTAGGGCAACGTTCTGTAGCACCTCGATCGCTCCTCTGCCCTATCCCCATGATGCCTATCCTGGGAAATCCAGAGTTTGATCCTGTCTCCGGAACCCCCAGTTTCTCCAGTTAAAGTGGAGGTTCACCTAAAAATAAGCTTTTAACATTGCATTTATGACATTAATGACAATTAGAATCGGCCGTTTTTTTCCAAAAAAGATGTCCGTACATACCGTTTCCTATATGCATTCTCCGGGTATGATGGTCAGGGATGGGCATGCCTAATTGATTGACAGGCATCCGGCCGACGCATACAGCGCGTCACGAGATGCCGAAAGAAGCCGAACGTCGGTGCGCAGGCGCCGTATAGAGACCCTCATACCCGGAAGTGGCGGTGAGAATGCATACAGGAATCGGTATGTACGGACGTATTTTTTTTTTTTTTAAACGGCCGATTCTAATTGTCATTAATACAATGTTAAAAGTTTATTTTTAGGTGAACCTCCACTTTAATGTCCGGCAGCCATGCACATCTTTGGGATTTCGTGGAGTCAGATGGCAAACTTTCGCCAGCCGCGCTTGCCTCTGCAGCCGACCCTCCCTTAGACTAAGGGAGGGGTCTCCAGCTTTGACATTTTCTCAGTCAGTGCTCTCACGCTCCAGGTATCTCTCGCCAGCACACTGAGCTGGAATGTCCATGTCATAAGGGAGAACCAATTCCTCATGGCCTCTCTACCATCTACGCTGCCTTAACTCAGCCGCCGCCTGACTTCTAACATTCATCTTGTGCTGGGAGTCTGACCTTGATATGCAATTCCCCCAATTCGCAAAAGGAAAAAAATCACTACATGTGTGGATCGGTGGATGACTACACTTGTGGATTGGTCTTCAAGGGAGATTGCACTATGCGTGTGTGGATCGGTGGACGAGGGAGAGCACACTACGCATGTGTGGATTGGTGGACAAGGGAGAGCACACTACGCATGTGCAAATTGGTGGACAACGGAGAGTGTGATACACATGTGTGTATTTCTGGACTAGCAATACAGTAGCTCCATACTAGTTCCTCTGATGATGGGAACATGCTCAATGAACCATCTGTCTTAGCTTATGTACAGGATGGTAGCAATCACTTTGAAAGCTGTTTTTTTTTTTTTTTGCCAGGCTTTGGGGAAGCCGCTGTTGGGCTATGTAATTTAAAAGAAACTACGTTTTTATACATTGCACCGTGATTTGTAAACTATTGTGGTCCCTTGACTGCACTGTAAGTGAAATAGCCCTTTAATTCTTCATGGTCCATACATATGGGTTTATAGCAGACAGGGATGGACTAGCCATCGGGACTACTGGGAGATTCCCGGTGGGCCGATGGCTCAGTGGGCCGGTCGGAGGTCCGCATCGATCTACCCGTCGATAGCCGACAGGTAGATGGAGATTTAGCCACTTAGCCAGCATGCAGAGTAGCGCAGGCAGGAAGCATGTGTAATAAGTTGCCTCTCGTGTCTCGCTGCGGCTGCTCCCTTGCCCCCCGGCAGCCCCTCCTCTCTTCTCATCCATCCCCATTTGCTTGTGACATCATCTGGGATGGATGAGAAGAGAGGAGAGTTTGTGGGGGGGCAGGGAGCAGCCGCAGCAAGACATGAGAGATAACTTATTACACACGCTTCCTGCCTGCTGACTGGTAAACAATGTGCCCTGATGTGTCCCATGCCCTGATGTGACCCCTGTCCTGATGTGCTATATGACCCCTGTCCTGATGTGCTATGTGACCCCTGTCCTGATGTGCTATGTGACCGCTGTCCTGATGTGCTATGTGACCGCTGTCCTGATGTGCTATGTGACCGCTGTCCTGATGTGCTATGTGACCGCTGTCCTGATGTGCTATGTGACCGCTGTCCTGATGTGCTATGTGACCGCTATCCTGATGTGCTATGTGACCGCTATCCTGATGTGCTATGTGACCGCTATCCTGATGTGCTATGTGACCCCTGTCCTGATGTGCTATGTGACCGCTATCCTGATGTGCTATGTGACCGCTATCCTGATGTGCTATGTGACCCCTGTCCTGATGTGCTATGTGACCCCTGTCCTGATGTGCTATGTGACCCCTGTCCTGATGTGCTATGTGACCCCTGTCCTGATGTGCTATGTGACCCCTGTCCTGATGTGCTATGTGACCCCTGTCCTGATGTGCTATGTGACCCCTGTCCTGATGTGCTATGTGACCCCTGTCCTGATGTGCTATGTGACCCCTGTCCTGATGTGCTATGTGACCCCTGTCCTGATCCTGTTGTGCTATGTGACCCCTGTCCTGATGTGCTATGTGACCCCTGTCCTGATGCGCTATGTGACCCCTGTCCTGATGCGCTATGTGCCCCCTGTCCTGATGCGCTATGTGCCCCCTGTCCTGATGCGCTATGTGCCCCCTGTCCTGATGCGCCCCCTGTCCTGATGTGCTGTGTGCCCCCTGTCCTGATGTGCTGTGTGCCCCCTGTCCTGATGTGCTATGTGCCCCCTGTCCTGATGCGCTGCCCCCTGTCCTGTGCGCTATGTGCCCCTGTCCTGATGCGCCCCCTGCCCCCTGTCCTGTGCTATGTGCCCCCTGTCCTGATGTGCTATGTGCCCCTGTCCTGATGTGCTGTGTGCCCCCTGTCCTGATGTGCTGTGTGCCCCTGTCCTGATGTGCCCCCTGTCCTGATGTGCTATGTGCCCCTGTCCTGATGTGCTATGTGCCCTGATGTGCTATGTGCCCCCCTGTCCTGATGTGCTATGTGCCCCCTGCCCTGATGTGCTATGTGCCCCCTGTCCTGATGTGCTATGTGCCCTGATGTGCTATGTGCCCCCCTGTCCTGATGTGCTATGTGCCCTGATGTGCTATGTGCCCCCCTGTCCTGATGTGCTATGTGCCCTGATGTGCTATGTGCCCCCTGTCCTGATGTGCTATGTGCCCTGATGTGCTATGTGCCCCCCTGTCCTGATGTGCTATGTGCCCCCCTGTCCTGATGTGCTATGTGCCCCCTGTCCTGATGTGCTATGTGCCCCCCTGTCCTGATGTGCTATGTGCCCTGATGTGCTATGTGCCCCCCTGTCCTGATGTGCTATGTGCCCCCCTGTCCTGATGTGCTATGTGCCCTGATGTGCTATGTGCCCCCCTGTCCTGATGTGCTATGTGCCCTGATGTGCTATGTGCCCCCCTGTCCTGATGTGCTATGTGCCCCCTGCCCTGATGTGCCCCCTGTCCTGATGTGCTATGTGCCCCCTGTCCTGATGTGCTATGTGCCCTGATGTGCTATGTGCCCCCCTGTCCTGATGTGCTATGTGCCCTGATGTGCTATGTGCCCCCCTGTCCTGATGTGCTATGTGCCCCCCTGTCCTGATGTGCTATGTGCCCCCTGTCCAGATGTGTTATGTGACCCGTGCCCTGATGTGCTGTCTCAATGTGGTGTGCTGTGGTGGGCCCTGATGTGCCCCGTACCCTGATGTGCTGTGCCCCCGTACCCTGATGTGCTGTGCCCCCGTACCATGCCCTTATGTGCATTGTACCCTGATGTGTTGTGCCCTGGGCTGGTCTGGATGAAGTCCAGGGCCACATTTTTGTCCCAGTCCAGCCCTGATAGCAGAGGATGTTTCACACTCAGACTCAGCCTTGCTGTGTACAGAAGAGATTATGGGCATATTCTCCGCACTTGCTGGAGACTGAAGTGTTAAATATTTCTGTACCATAGTTTGCTGTTCATAGGGCAACCCTGCAGGAGATGACAAGACTATACAGAGAGGATTAGTATTAGGAAACAAGTCTATTTTATATCGTCACACTGATCACCTAAGAACAGCTGCCACACTGAATGCAGTTCATTGACTCACCATGAAGACCTTTTCTCTGCTGTGACCCTGAACTGCTGCCTGACTCGTATACCGAGCGAGCACACTCCATATCCACATGATCCCTGGATGGCTGTAACTTCCTCCCATCTTTAGGCAGCCCTGACATGTGCCTGGCACGAGATAAGCCTCATCTACATTCAGTTTTCCCTGTTGTTTAAAAACAGGCATATTGTAAGACAGCCCAGGGGGTCCTTCCATTTTCATGACAACACTGCTTTCTAAATAACATGGGGAGATTCCCTAGGGGACTAGAATACATGCAGATCCTCCGATCTGACCAACTTTGGAAGGTACAACACACTCTTCACCTGATCACCTCTCCTCCTTTCTGCCTCCACTCACCTGAGCTCAGCCACTGGACTCTTGTGATGGGTTTGCTTTAATTTCGAAAGAGTGTAATCTGAAAGGAGGAGGGATGATCGGGGGGCGATGTGAGTTGTCCCTGCTGGAGGGGGCCATGTCGGAGGGTCTGTACATCCGTCTGTTCATCTGTTCATACTTAGCAATGCTAAACAGGAGCAGTGAGACAGATTTACTACAAGATTGTATTGCCATCAGGTGTTGTTTAACCACTTAAGACCCGGACCATTATCAGCCAAATGACCGGCCACTTTTTGCGATTTGGCACTGCATCGCTTTAACTGACAATTGCGCGGTCATGCAAAGTGGCTCTCAAACAAAATTGGTGTCCTTTTTTCCCCACAAATAGAGCTTTCTTTTGGTGGTAATTGATCACCTCTGCGGTTTTTATTTTTTGCGCTATAAACAAAAATAGAGCGACAATTTTGAAAAAAAACTATATTTTTTACTTTTTGCTGTAATAAATATCCCCCAAAAATATATAAAACAATTATTTTTTTCGCTCAGTTTAGGCATATTTATCTTCTACATATTTTTGGGCAAAAGTTATAGCATCTACAAAATAGGGAATAGTTTTATGGCATTTTTATTAATAATATTTTTATTTTATTTTTTACTAGTTATGGCGGCGATTAGCGAATTTTATCGTGACTGCGACATGGTGGACATTTTTGACACATTTTTGGGGCCATTGTCATTTTTACAGCAATTAGTGCTATAAAAATGCACTGATTACTGTGAAAATGACACTGGCAGTGAAGGGGTTAACCACTAGGTGACACTGTAGGGGTTAAGTGTGCCCTAGTGAGTGATTCCTTCTGTAGGGGGGTATGGGCTACACGTGATCTGGAAGCAGAAGCGGTGATAACTGTCATTGTCACTAGGCAGAGCGAGAATATGCTTGTTTACATCGGCATCTCTCCATTCTTCCTTACCGCGAGATGATCGCAGGTATATCCACAACAAACGAGTCCGCAGGACCTGCGGTTGGGCTCACAGAGCTCGCGGCGGGCACGTGCCCACAATGCCGCTCTCTTAAAGGGGCCATATATATACGTTCTTCTGCCCGTCCGTGCCATGCTGCCGCCGTATATAGTCGTGTGATGGTCGGCAAGCAGTTAAGGGCTCATGCAGATCCATGCACCCACTTCTGTCCACATGTCAAACTTTGACATTGCCAGCGCTGCATCTAAACCTATTCTCTCTGTAGAAGAGACGCTTGAGAAGGGGTTATTTAAATTTACAAATACCATACTGGTGACCCCACAATAGGGATAAAACCTTTCTGCGGAAAGGAGTTTAACAAGACACGTGGCCACTCATTAAAATGAGGAGAAAAGAGGTAGAGGTTCTTTACTGTAAGAGCGGCAAGAATGTGGAATTCCCTTCCACAGGCAGTGGTCTCAGCGGGGGGGCATTAATGATTCAAAAAACGATTAGATAAGCACCTGCATGACCACAACCTACAGGGATATACAAGGTAATACTGACAATATCATCGCACACATAGGTTGGACTATGATAGCACTCTGCTATGCAGTAGCCCCACACAGTATCACAGAGGAGGTAAAACCAGGGCCATCTTAATAGCATTATGGGCCCCTGGGCAAAGAAATGCACTGGGTCCCCTACCAGCCTGTCCCAATTTACGTACCTACTCTCAAGAATTTTTTTTTTTATTTAATATGTGTTTCTTAAGAAGCATAAGCATAAGAAAACAATGGTATAGAAGTGGAACAAAATTTACAACATCTCCAGCCTGGAGAATGGGGTAAGTTATCTAAACCCATCATTGGGTTGCATATATCAAAACCAACACATTCCTGAAAATATGGCCACATAGTAGAAAGACAAGTGGAACAGAAAAAGGGTGGGAAACAAGAGACAAGGGGAGAAAAGAAACAGGGAAGGGAAGGCAAGGAGGGAAAAAAGGGGGGGGGTGGAGTGTCATATCAAAGTGTTATAGCATAGGATATCATACAGAGTGGGACATAAGGCCCGCAAAAGCAGAGCCATATTTAAAGACCAACCAGTCAGCCCATATTTTATACGAAAGGTCAGATTTATTTTTGAAGGAAAGCGTGAGGTCTTCCAAATAATATCCATTAATATCCAATATTCCAAATAATATCCACCGCCTCCAGCCATTGGCGCAGAGAAGGGATAGCAGTCTGTTTCCAGAATTTGGGAATCAGGATTTCGCCGCATTCAACAAATGCGGCGTCATGGATTTTTTGTATGAGCTGACTGATTGACCCGTACAATGGAGCAAGACGACTCTGGGGTCGTCTGGAGTCTCAAAACCCTGTATCTCCTTCATCCAGTGAAGGAGAGAGCACCAAAATGGACTAATAAGTGAGCAATACCACCAAATATGAGCATGTGAGGCCCGTTCTCCACACCCTCTCCAACATAGAGGTGAAACCTGAGGAAAAATACTATGAAGAGCCACAGGAGTGGGATGCCATCTAGTGAGTAGTTTGTAGTTTACTTTGGCCGAGTTTGTAGAGATTGAGGAGACGTGAGCAAGGCGTAGAATTTTGGAAACCTGAGACTCCGAGAAATCCTTATCGAGGTCCCTCTCCCAGGCTCGAATGAAATAGGGTCTGCTAGAAGTGAATACAGATTGAACCGCTTTGTAAAAATAGGAAAGAGGTCTCTCAACCGGGCCCGCTTCTGCTAATGCGGCTTCCACTGGGAATAGGTCAGATAGCGAGCGAAGTGGTCTTGGAAGAGGTCGCACAAAGGCAGAAAGTTGACAGTATTTCCAGTGGTCAAGGGGAGTGCAGGGGGAGGAGCCCATGATATCTGACAGAGGAACAATACCAGTGTGAGTAGTAATATGATGGAGCAATGAGGCATTTCCCAAAGACCACGCCTTGCCGGAAGAGTACATTTTCCCAGGCGGGAAGTAACCATGACCCGCTATGGGCATCAGAGGGGAGTTGTGCGGCCAGTTACGGGATTTACAGAAGGAGTCCCAAATCATTAGTGTGGACTGGGTGAGGGGAGATAACACGGTCAAGGACCTACATTTCCTAGGTATCCACAACTGGGTGGTAAGGTACGAGCCACACAGTGCCTCCTCAAGAGCTACCCATAGCTTGGTGCTCCTATGGTACCTCCAGTCCGAAATTCTAGTGAGGATCACTGCTAAATAATAACCCTTAACGTCCGGGAGGGCGAGGCCTCCATCACCCTTGGCTCTAATAAGGGTAGACCTGGCTAACCTGGGTCGCTTTCTGTTCTATGTATCTACAGAGGAGGGAACTCACTAATGAGAAGAAACCTATAGGGACCCCAAAAGGAATCATTTGAAAGAGAAACGGCAGTCTGGGCAAAACGTTCATCTTAACCACGCTGAGTCTCCCCAACCAGGAATGTGCCAGCTGGGTCCATTTCTGCAGGTCGGACCTGATCGTGTTGAGGAGAGGAATGTAATTAGCTCGGAATAGAGAAGAGACATTAGATGTAAGGTGTAAGATTTTGACATATTGTAAAATTGGAAATTGCGCTAAAATCAGAAAAGGCAGACATTAAATTGGGTAGCGATAGCTCAGGCTGTTGGACGTAGAACAGGATGTCGTCTGCGTAAGCAGCGTATTTATGCTCTGTAGATCCCACCGTGATCCCTCGGATGTCTGAATTGTGCCTAATCGTGGCAAGGAAGGGTTTAAGGGAGAGGGCGAAAAGGATGGGTGAGAGGGGACACCCCTGTCGAGTGCCATTATGGAGCGTGAAGCTATCACTAAGGGAGCCATTGATACAGAGTTGGGCTGTAGGTGTAGAATATAATGCAGATATTCGCGACAATAAAGAGGGGCCTATACCTAGGTGGAAGAGGGTCGCGAACAGGTACTCCCAGTCCACCCTGTCAAAAGCTTTTTCAGCATCCGTGGATAAGAGAAGGGTGGGCTGGGAGGACCTCCAGGCGTACGAAATTAGGGAAAGGGTGCGAAGAGAGTTGTCCCGTGCCTCCCTGCCGGGGATAAATCCCGTCTGATCTGGGTAGACCCAACGGGGGAGAAGCGGGAGAAGCCTGTTCGCGATCACCTTAGCATAAATCTTAGCGTCAATGTTCAGCAAAGAGATGGGCCTAAAACTACAGGGGTCTTTACCGGGTTTAGAAATAACCGTGATATGAGCGTGAATAGTTTCAGGTCTAAAAGCACCCCCCCCCCCCCCGGGGATAGTGTTTACGTATGAGGACAGGCGTGGAATCGGGAGGTCCGCGAAGGAACGATAATACAACACAGTGAGCCCATCAGGGCCGGGGGCTTTACCGTTGGCCATAGCTTTTAAAGCACCCCGCAGCTCTTCACAGGTCAGATCTCCTTCTAGGGGGGACAAGGCGTCAGCCGATAGTACCGGCAGCCTAGCGTGGGACAGGTAATCCTGGAAAAGTCGGGACCTAACAGTCTTATCCGCCACCGTGCCGTGGACAATGATATAAAGTCTGATAGAAAGAGCAAAATTCCTTGGCTATGGCCGACGTCTCGTTTACTAGAGAGCCGTCCGAGGATTTAATCTTAGCTACAAAAGCTGCAGACTTCCTTTGTATCAGAGAGCGGGCTAAAAGACGCCCGGGTTTATTGCCCCATTCGTGTATACGTTGAGCAATCATGCGAAAAGACTGTTTCTGTTCCAGGTGGAAGAGAGCCTTCAGCTCTTCCCTCTTCTGGGTCAGAACCTCGAACACCGGTCGGGACTGGTTAGCCTTATGGCGACGCTCTAATGATTCAATTTCGCGGATCAAGCCTAATTGTTTGGAGGTTCGCTTTTTCTTCTTCCTGGCTCCTAATTCGATAAGCTTCCCCCTAACAAAAGCTTTGTGGGCCTCCCAGACCGTACCCGGTGAAATCTCCGGGAGTGAGTTGTCTGCAAAAAATCTACCAAGCTCCTCGGCCAGCAGCTGCCTATCAATGTCGTCAACAAGCAGTTGGTCGTTGAGCTTCCAGTCTGGGAAGGGAGGGAATAGCTATCGAGAGGGTGATCGGAGTGTGATCAGAAATGGGGGAAGTAGCTATGTTGGCGACCTTGGGAAGATTGAGGTGGTGATGGTCAATAAAAAAATAATCTATCCTAGAATAGGTGTGGTGTAAGTGGGAGAAATAAGTGTAGTCTCTCTCCCGCGGGTGCATCACCCTCCAAACATCCATCAACTGGGCTGAATGTAGGCATTTACGCAAAGACTGCAGGCTCCTCTGCAAAACGCTGGAGTGACCTAAGGACGTGTCCACAGCTGGTTCCAATGAAACATTGAGATCACCAGCGAGGAGAATGCACCCATGAGCGAAGTCCTGAAGTTTTGTGAGGGTAGATGATAGGAAGGCAAATTGGTCCCGGTTGGGGGCATATAACGTGGCAATGGTACATGGCATGTTACCCAGACTGCCCCTCAGGAAAAGGAAGCGACCCAGATCATCACTAAGCATGGTGGAATCTAGAGCAAAGGAGGTCCCCCTACGGAATCCAATGGCCATGCCCTTGGCTTTATGCACATCAGACAAACTATAATACCAGGTTGGGTATTGTGGAGAATAGAGCCTCACCGAGGTAGTGTGTGTGAGATGGGTCTCCTGCAAAAGCACTATGTCCCCCTGCAAGCGACTCATCTCCCTATATAAATTATGCCTCTTACCTGGGGCGTGTAGACCCCGGACATTCAAGGAGACCAAGTTCAAGGTAGCCATAGGGTCCTGAAGGGGGAGCTCAGCAAAGCATCACGTTGGACGACATACCTGCGGTGGATAGGAGAGACAAGGGGAGGGGGAGTGGGAGAGAAAGGGAAAGGGGCAGGACTAGAAGGGGGGAAGGAAAGAGAACAAGAGAGAAAAAAAACAACAATAGCACACAGATGGAAACCCTATATAGGGGGGCACTCAGCGTTTGCACGCAAATGAATGCCGTGCACGGAGGGGATGTCTGAGCACCCCACCTCAAACGAAGCGGGGACGCGGGAGCGCGCAGCCGCGCCAGCCCTCCCCGTCATGTAATAGAACTGCCCGGGGGCGCCGGCAGCGAGCACAAAGAAAACCGCGGTCGCCACCGGGCGGCCCCAGCGCCGACACCCTGGACACATACAAAAGTAAAAACATAGCACCTAGAACAATTGTGAGTATGAACCTGCGGGCTAGAAATCCACTAACAAAAAAAAAAAAAACAGTCAAACGGAGAAACCAAAGAAAAGACGAATAAAACGTATCTGCAACAGTTATGGCAGGTAGAACACGGCCAGAAGTCTGCAAGCCGGGAGGTAAGAGAGCCTGGAACAGACGGGAGCCTGTAGGCGGTAGCAAAGTCAAACGGGTTAGAGAACAAATCAAGGAGTCCGTAAGGTGTTATTAAAACAGGAAGAGAAAAAAAATAAAAAATCAAGGAGTCCGTAGGGTGTTGTAAAAACAGGAACACAATGAAAAAATAAAAACCAGAAGATGAAACCACCAAAAACAGCCTGTTGGTTAAGCAGGCTTAGTAAAGGGATGAACCGCCGGGTCAGCGGACAAAGGGAGCATATAGATTCAGGGAGCAAATCACTCTACACGGGGGGAGGCCTCCCCAACGGCAGAGCGGCGCTTGCGGCCTACCTACTGCCACTGCGAGTCCGGAATTGCGGGTAGTGAGGGGATAACATCCTGCCATCCTGGCAATTCGGGAGGGGTGATGTTAACATCCAGGCAGAAGGATTCTAAATCTTCTGGAAAACGAAGAATCGCCGTCTTACCATCCCGATGAGCGTTCAGGGCCGACGGGAATCCCCAGCGATAGTTGATGGAAGCTGCGTGCAGTTTTTCAGTTAGAGGCTTCAGGGCTCTGCGGCGGTCTAAATTTTCTTTGGCCAAGTCAGGGTATAAGGATAGGGGAGCGCCATTGAAATCCACGGAGGCTGACTCACGGGCCTTACGCATGATGCGCTCCTTTTCTTCATAATAATGGACCCTGCAGATCACATCTCTAGGGGTCTCGGAGGAGAGGTTTCGCGGGCGTAGTGCCCTGTGCACTCTGTCTATTTTTAGCGGGTGATCTGCCGCAAGGCCTAACATACCGTTGAAGATGCCGCGCACGGAGGGGAGGAGATCACTGTCCCCGGTCGCTTCAGGGAGACCCCTAATACGGATGTTATTCCTCCTGGCCCGGTTCTCCTGGTCCTCGATCTTGTACATGGCCATCCTGTGTGCAATAGCGAGGGACCTAGTTGAGGCCTAAAGACTTCTAATGGCCGCCGCGTGACGGTCCAGTTGGAGCTCAGATTCCTCCACCCGCACTAGGACCTGCGCCAGGTCACCGCGCACCACTGAAAATTCTTTCTTGATAGACCTCTCGAGTCCCCGGAACATAGAGGCTAGTTCAGACTTGGTGGGCAGGCTGTCAACCAGAGCAGCAACTTCCGAACGTCTGGAGGAGCTGCCGCCAGCGTCTGAGCATACCGAAGAAGCCGGGGAAAGGTGCCTGAGCGCTGGTTTGCGGCGAGAGGCGGAGTCCGGCCCATCGTCCAGAACACGTGGAGAGTGGCCCAAGTCATTCATGAGCTCCGCATCCTCCGGATCCACGGCTAGGTACCTCTTTATAGAGCCGGACTGCGACCCCGGTTTAGGTTGAGTCTTCCCCGACTTTCTCACCATGGTGCCCGAGTTGGAAGCGGTGATTAGGTGCTAAATAAGCAAATTATATCGGTGCCGGAGCCCTGAACAAACACGTCCTCACTGCTGCATGTCCAGGCCACACCCCTCCTCGAGAATTTAAAGTATAAATAGTCCATAGAATTAAACATACTATTTATTAGTACTTTCAATAAAATACATTTTTAAACAATAAGAAAACATGCCATAAATCAAAGACTTATCAACGCAAAGAGCAGAGTACGGGAGGAGGCAGAAGGGAACGGTATGTGGGAGTCAGGAGGCCACAATACTGGGATCAGGAGGGCACAACACAGTTTATGGGATGCTCCCCGAGATACAGCCATCCCAGGAGGGCTTAGTAAAAAGCGTGACTGTACCGGCAAATCCAGGATAGTTGGCAAGTATGATGTAATGCAAGATTATCATAGGACCCCAATGCATCTGGGGCCCCTGGTTAGTGCCCAGGGATGCCCATGCATTAAAACAGCCTTGGGTGAAACCACCGTTCACTACAGTTCTTTAGATTTCTATGAAAGCTTATTGTTTCTAAGTATACTCCCCTCCAGTGCTCATCCTGCATTAATGCTTCCTTTTCAACTACCCAATACCCAAAATGTCTTTGGGTGACAGCACTATTCACTATTTAGTGCCACGGTTCTGGCACTGGGGATTATGGGATAATAGGAGAGTAATATTAGTGTTTACAATGCAGGTTCAGCCACTTTTTTTTTTTTGTTGTGCACAGAGTGGGCCAGTGTTAGAACCCCTGTCAGAGTTGTTTTTCTTGTTGGCATAATGGATAATGTTTAGTAGATTTAATATGGTATTAAAGTCAATTTGTTCATTATACATTCCTGCTCTGGGCAATGCTATTGCACAGAAAAGATCCCCTACTGCTCACCTGCCAGGCTCTGGCAAGTGCTCTTGGCTTGTCCTTTCCCTCCCCTATAGCAAGCTGGGTGCCAAGGAGGCACCCATGTGTGTGCGCTCCTGAGCCAGGCTGTGCGTCCATAGACGCATACAGCACAGGCCTTCTAAAAAAAATGTGACTGAAAAAAATCCAGAACCCCTCCATATTAACAAAAAGGTTCAGAAAATAGAAATACAAAAAAAAAAAAAAAAGAATAGAATATATACCAAGCTTACCTTTATCCCTAAATCCCACCTATGCTCATAGACAAGGGTGGGCCATCCTTCCTGCAAAATCCTAGGGTAATGCTGAGTAGCTAAAATGTGAAGATGCTCTGGGCTATTCAGCCTTTTTTGAGATCTCATTGGAAGGATAGTGGTGTCTTCCCCTGCAGTATAGAAATTGGGAAGAACATATATGTATATTAACAATTTATTTTTCTCCTTTATACTTTTTTTTGGTGCAGCATGTTTGCACAATAATAAGGGGGCCCAGAGTAAATAAGAGAAACTTCCTTCTAGTGCAAGGTCCACTTTCTTTTTTCTCTGTTCTAATTTTTGACTCATAAAAAATTGTGCCTACTTCTATTTTAAATGACCACTAGTAAACAGTATGTACAGTATACTGTATTTCTCTATTTGCCCAGGAGGAGGTGGACAAACATTTCTTTTGGAAATTGCACTGAGGGAAACTTAACGTGTTATAGTTATAACTAGGAGGAGTCTAAGTCGTTTCTTTCACGACTTCTTCCCTCTCCCTAAAGCTGAGATTCCTGGAATTCCTAGGACGACGCACAGTCTGGCACCTCCTGCCCTCCCACACCCAGAGGCGTATCTAGTGGAATTGGCGCCTATGGCAAGCACCAAAAATGCGCCCCTGTCAAAACATTCACCCCCCTCCACAGTAGTGTAGTGTCCTGATCTTCTTTGTTGTGTCTTTGAGTGCCACTGCGGACAGAGTGGCTTGCCTTTCTTTGATCCTCCATCACACTATCCCTCCTGTCACCAATCACACCATCCCTCCAGCCTCCATGAGCCATCCCTCCTCTCACCAATCACACCATCCCTCCAGCCTCCATGAGCCATCCCTCCTGTCACCAATCACACCATCCTTCCAGCCTCCATGAGCCATCCCTCCTGTCACCAATCACACCATCCCTCAGCCTCCATGAGCCATCCCTCTTGTCACCAATCACACCATCCCTCCAGCCTCCATGAGCCATCCCTCCTGCCTCCAGCACCTCCTCTATTTATTACATTAAGGTGTGCCTGCCCTGCCTGGGCTGGTCCGTTTGTGCTGTGGATGCCTGGGCTGGGCTGTCACGCTGTCCCTGACAATCGGTATCATCAGGGAAAAACTCAGATCACTATGATGGCTCCTACCGTTCTGCCTGCACAGCTCGACTTCTCCTGCTGACTGATTTTAAATTCTGGCGCGCCATGAGATGACATCACTCACTTTTCCACCACATCTCAGTCAGTTCTCCTCTTCAGCGACTTCACAAGGTGACGATGGTGATGCACTCGGGGACAAGATGAAGCTGCGATGCTAAGTGGAGGGTAGGCGGAGCTTTAGACTCCGCCTCCGCCAGTTAGATGAATGACGGTCGGGCCAGTCACACTGATAGACAAGCATGGGGGCGCCCGCACCTGTCACGCTCCTACATTGTACTGCCAGCCACCCAAAGTACTTGCAAGTGAATTGCCGTGCCGCCATTGGCACTGGGGCTTCAGTGCAAGAGGTGGCCGCAGGAGAATGGGTGGGAATTTTTTTTCATGCATGGTGAGTTTTTTTGGGCCCCCCCCCCAATGGCGCCTATGGCACGTGCCATGGCTGCCATACCCTGGATACGCCACTGCCCACACCTATCGGCCACACAAAGGTGAGGCATAACAAATTGTACAATACTAGAAACTGGGGTGAACAAAGTACACAAGAACCAGTGAAGCAACTATTGCTATTCCAGATATCTACTATATGAGACACCACAAAAAGCTTTATTTTACATTGTAATACCTTCCAGGGACATATTGCAGCAGAGGCTACTGTGTCGAAGAAGGATTTATGCAGTGCAAGAAGCCAAGTGGTACATGTAATGGGTAATGGTCATAATGAAAAACAATTCAAATGACTGCAATAAAAGATATGGGTTTGACACAGATAAATTTGGATAAATTATTATATAAAAATGTATTAAGGATCTTTGACCAACTCATTCACTCCCCAGGAGATCGCCAATCACTTCAAACAGAAGATTGATCTAATTCAAGAGGAGATCTCTCTGTCAAAGTTGATGGCACAACCAATAAGCCCATCCCCACATGCCAAGGTCCTAGGTGTAGTCCTAGACTCTGAACTCTCCTTTAAGCCTCACGTTCAATTGCTGTCCAAATCTCCCTGGTAATCTCTCGCCTCGATTACTGCAACTCCCTCCTCATTGGCTTACCTCTACATAGTCTATCCCCCTTCAATCCATCATGAATACTGCTGCCAGACTCAACCCCCTTACCAATCGCTATGTGTCTGCTACTCCTCTCTGCCAATCCCTCCACTGGCTTCCGCTCACACAACAAATTAAATTCAAAATACTAACAACTATTTACAAAGCCATCCACAACTCTGCCACAGCTACATCACTGACCTAGTCCCAAAATACCAACCTAATCGTTCTCTTAGTTCTTCTCAAAACCTCCTGCTCTCTAGCTCCCTCTTCACCTGCTCCCATACACGTCTCCAGGACTTTTCCAGAGCCTCTCCAATCCCTACCCCAATCTGTCCAATTATCTCCTACTCTTTTAGCATTTAGATGATCCTTAAAACCAGGGGCGTTGCTAGGTCCCAAAAAGACCAGGGGCTTCAGCCCGCAAGCCAAGCTGGCACCGGGGAGGGGGGCGTGGGGTTGCTGCGGTCGGCGGAGTGGTGCCGGGTGACCTACCTGACACACACACCCAGACCTACGTGTGTGTGTGTGTGTGTGTGTCAGTGTACACACACACACACACACACACACTGACACAACCTGCATACACCAACACTGACCACACAACACTGACCACACCACACTACACTGACCACACTGCACTGACCACACTACACTGCACTACACTGACCAGACTACACTACACTAACAGACTACACTACACTGACCAGACATACACTATCACTGACGTCACCTACCTCAGCTGGGGTGTGCGGCGCCGGCACGCCCAATGTGCCCATCATAGCCATGCAGCCAGGGAGGAGGGCGACTCAGGAGAGGAGAGCCGCTGAGCAGGGATGTGGCGTGGTGTGCCTGGCCGTCACACATATTCAGCCACAGCAGCAGAGCCGTAGAGAGCCGCCGAGCGGCATTGTAATGCCCGCCTTCTGAGCTTGCGGCGCCTGATGATGGACGTCACACGTCCCCCGCAGGCCCGGATTGGACCAGAGGGACGTCCATCAAAGGCGCTGCTGCTGCACGTTCCGGAAGGCGGGACCTGCTGTGTCTTCCGGCACGCTCGGAATAGAATAGAATGGTCCATGCTTGGCGGGTGGCGGCGACGCTCGGGGCTCGAGGCTAACACATTTCTTCATGCCCGAGACTCGGGGCTTTTCGGACACCCATTCGGGGCTCCAGCCCCCCTAGCCAGGGCCTAACGACGCCTCTGCTTGAAACCCTCCTCTTCAGAGAAGCCTATCCTACCCACACTTAACAACTGTATTTTCATTTTCTCCATCTGATCACTTCCCACAACTGTTACCTTTTGTTCCACTTGACCCTCCCTTCTAGATTGTAAGCGCTAATGAGCAGGGCCATCTGATCCCTCCTGTATTGAATTGTATTGTAACTGTACTTTCTGTCCCAATGTTGTAAAGTGCTGCAAAAACTGTTGGCGCAATATAAATCTTATATAATATAATAATAATACTATTAATCAGGCATGTATCACAGAGTGGCAGACGTTTCCTCTCTCATACCGATTATAGCTTGATGCCCACTCTCATTTGGATCTGGTGCAAAGGACCTGGGCATGACTTTTTCAAATGTACAACGGACTACAATCCTCATTTTTGCCCATAATGCCTCAATCAATTACAAGTATTAGGAAATATCTTACAAGATAGTCACTCAGTGATACAGGACATCCTTGGCTGCCTAGACTATTCCCATGACAGAGTGATCTTTGTTGGAGGTGTGGCACTCGCAGAGGAACTCTGCTACAGTTCTTCAATTTTTCTGGCGCCCAGTTCTGGACATCATCCATCACATTACGAGGTATACCTTAGCTGGTAACATGGCAACAATACTTCTCCATCCCCCCAATGTCATGTCAAAGATACAAGTCCATGCTACTAAACGCAGCTTAAGCATGTATTCCTAACTCCTGGAAGAGTTCATCCCCACCATTGCTGAGACATTAGTTTGCCAGAGTAAATGATATTTAAGAGATGGAGGACCTTACAGCAGCTCTCAAAGACAAGATCTCTGACCACAAAATTGTATTATTGGAACGACTTTAAATTCTCCTCTAGATACCAACAATTACTTGGCTAAATTTGAATCAGGTTTGTACTGGAACGGGGTGACCTAGGGAATGTTTCTGGCATTCTTGGTTCTCAGTTTAGCCCGTCCTACCTTTTCCCCCCTCCATCCCTTTCTGATAGTTTCCCTCCCACCGCAATCTTAACAACCGATTAGTCATCAGCTGGCAACAGGCTTCCCTGCTGACAGCTGAATGTAATAAAAATAATTGCTGGCAATAAAAAAAATCAGGAGAAAAACAGCTGTGGGTTCCCCCCACAATTCATACTAGGCCCTTTGGGTCTGATATGGATTTTCAGGGGGAACTGCCCAAAGCACCGTGTCCCCATGTTGATGAGGTCAAGGGCCTCTTCTCCACAACGCTGGACGATGGTTGTGGAGTCTGCGGGTGGATGGCTTATCGGCCCTCCCCTACGTGAATGTGAATTGGGGAACATAATTCTCCTTCTCTTTCACAAAAAAAAAAAGGTTTAGTGTAAACAATTGCAGTAGGCAGTGTTTGAGAATTCTCTCTCCATGTAGATTCATCGTCAATCACGATGCCCGTCTGAACCTAAAAAAAGGGAAAAGAAAAACAGTCAGTCCACTCCTGCTGAAGGCTCCCACCGTCTGCCAGCTCAGCCGTCTGACAGTGCTTAACCATTTCTCCTTATCCTACCTACTACTCTATGTGGATTTCTTCCGTTTTTTATTTTTTCATCTTCAATACCACTGGTGTGGTTCCCGTGACCTGCCGAGGACCCTGTCCTTCTGAGAGGTAGCTGGTAAGCTGACGATACCCCCTTGATCGTAGAAGGCTCATCACCCCCTTGAGGGGACCATTATCTGGTAAGTGGGGACCCAGAAGGGGGGATCACGGATGTTCCGGTGGTGTTCAAGACACAGATTTTGAGTCTGCCTGCCATTCGTTTATCAACTTATTTAACCAATTTAACACGCACTGTTACCTGTACTGTTATTTGCCAGTCTGGTATTATTAACAACTACTTTGAAGGTCAATCGGCTCCCCTGGGATTGGAGAAATATTTCATATGAAATTTTATATTTCTTTATAGCACGGTGTGGCCTGTCAGACTATCTAATATTAACATATGGGTTTGATTATTTGCACATATGCTTGGTGTTAAGGAATAGCTCACTCAATATTGTATATCCATTGCTATAAAGGAATAGCTCACTTCACATTTTTACATCACAATTTATTCAAGTGCTGCTGGGACGCCCAGCAGTGATCGTACCAGACTAACACTCAATGCCTATGCACTGCACTCTGGAACCAGAAATTAAATAGGGTCATTCAGACCTTTGTTTATTAATAATAAGGGTACTCTTCAAACACTATCGGCAGCTCTGCACATGAGCCTACCGCACTGAGGGGCCCGACATATTATATTTACACACCATTTTCACACTTTTTCAGTTTTTATACCGTATAGAAGTGGTTATATTGGTGTAACAGAATGGCCGTGACACCCAGAGACTTTTGAGGGATGGGGGATACTCCTGTGCCAGCCGCACTAAGTACTCTTGGGTCTAAGGTCAACCTGTGCCCATTTTGGGCATAGGGTGGCTAATAAATGATAAATTATGTATTACAGGATATCTTGAGATATTACAAGTTGTTGGTTAATGTTGACCCAAACCAGGTCAATAGACTCCTAAGATATTCCATTGTCCATTGTGTAAGGCTGTAGAGGTTTTAATTCAGGTCTGCTCCTAAGACTTTTCCATTGTGTGATGACACTGTTTAAAGCCCATTGATGATCAGGTCTGTGTAAGATGTGGATTGAGGGGAACTAATTGTGTGTTGCTAACACTGTGAATTCTATTGATAATAGATGTGACAAGCTGTATGTGGAGCCAGGCTGTCTGGATAATGATTGGTAATTAACGCCACTGAATGTCATTATCTAAAAGAATGTGATTGAAGCCCCCCCCCATGGTGTGAAGTTGGGGGTGGAGAGTTTGATTGTCCCTGTGATTAACTTTAACATGCTGTACTGTACTGTATATAAGAAAGCTAAGATACCATTAAAAGTGTTCATACATTTGAAACCAGAAACACAGAGCGTATGTCTCGTCTCTCTGAGGCAATTGATATGGATTGTGTCTGCTGGATTGTGGACTGTCGTATAAGCTGTCTTGGGTTGATGGAAGGTCTTAAACGGTGGTGACCGTTACAATTGGTGATAGGGATTAACAGCCATTACACTTAGGCAGCGACACCACCCTGAACACCAGCTTTATTTTTAGTTCTTACCCCTTCTTTGGGGGAATACACCAGGGGGTAGCAGCCCATATACCCAATCCTTAGCGCAGAATTCTTTCTTTCATATTACTTAACCACTTCCTGCCCGGCCTATAGCAGATTTACGCCCGGGAAGTGGTTCTGTTATCCTGACTAGAACGTCATATGACATCCAGCAGGATAACATGCCGGTGCACGGATCTATAGGCAGACTTGTTACCACTTACATCATGCTACCTCCAATCTATCACATTTAGCTCCAGAAAAGCAGAAAAGGGTGCAGGTTTTCTTATGAACTTGAATGGTCTGTTTACTTTCTCCTACCAACAGACATGCTTGGTCTGAAAACTGACAGGTGAACCTGATTGGAAAGCCATGTCAAAGGGGCTTAAAAATTATCTTTTACTGGAGAGAATGGATCAGGCCTCCACTGGACTGGTTCAGGCCCCTTGAGAAAAAAAAAATTTGTTTAAAAAAAAAAGCAAACAATGTAGGTAGCGAGCTATTGATTATCTTATAAAATACTGCATCAGGGGAAACAAATGGCTTGTGAGGGGGTTAGAATCAGAGAAAGCGCTCACTCCTGTGATAGTAAAGGTGATATTTGGAATGGTGTTGTGCAGCCACTCGTTACTACCAAAATAAATATTTTAGTAACTGTTGGTGTCATAAAAGAAGAATCACACAATAAAAAAGACTGTCCGTATCAACATCTATTCTCCATGATAGATGGGAAATAAGTAATAATAAATCAAGCAATCCACAGCCGTGACCGGTAATGCTTTGGTGATATATTATAAGTCCCCACCTCCAGGTGTAAACCTGTGCGGTTAATCCAATCTCCATGTGACACTTCAGTGGAGATTGGAGGTGGAATACTCCCCCCTCAAGCTAGTAGGAGCGGCAGAGGGTGTAATTCAGATAAGTTTTTATTCTGCACTGACTGTCTTTGAAATTGCCCCAGCCCCTGTTCAAATCCAATCCGGGGACAAAACCCGGGACAGTGTCCTCAGTCCGGGCACTGTCCCCAGGAACTGGGGATGTCTAGTCACCCTACTGTAATGTTCTCGTAATGCTCGTAATGTGAGGTACCTGCATGTGATGTACCCATAATGTGACGTGCCCACGATGTGACGTGCCCTTAATGTGACACACCTGTAATGTGACGCACCTGTAATGTGAGGTGCCCGTCGGTGGCGGTGCGTCTATAAAGGGAGCTGCAGCGCCGCCCCCTCTGGCTCTCGCACCGCCACTGATTACCATAACATAGGTTCATGCATTGCATTGCATGAATCTGTTATTGTTGCCGGCCGCTGGTCTATTCAGATGGCCAGACGGTGAGCGCTGGCCACCTGAATAGCGGCAGCTGGCTGGCTGTGCGGAAGTGCCTATCAAAGCCAGCGGCTCTGATAGGCTTTCCAAGTACAGCCCTCAGCCTTCCGGATGGTTATCCAGGGGACGTACAGGGGTGCGTTCCTTGGATAAGACTGACAGGCGTCTCAGCCAATCAGGTTTACCGGTTCTGGTTACCAGTAACCTGATTGGCTGAAGCGTCATCGAGAGTGGGAGGAGACATCGAGGGACGTGGAAGAAGGGTGGCTGACCCCCAGAAAGGTAAGTGTCGGTGTGGGGGGGCATTTTACAGAGCACAGCGGTGACATTGGGAACAGTGGCGACAATTAAAGGACACAGTGACATCAATGGGTACAGTGGCGACAATCAAATGGCATAGTGGCGACAATTAAAGGGCACAGTGGCGAAAATTGATGGGCACAGTGACTGCGTTTGATGGCGTGGCACAGTGACTGCGTTTGATGGCATGGCACAGTGGTGCGAATTGATGGCACAGTGGCTGCGTTTGATGGCATGGCACAGTGGTGCGAATTGATGGCACAGTGGCTGCGTTTGATGGGATGGCATAGTGAATGCATTTAATGGCATGGAACAGTGGTGACAATTGATGGCACAGTGGCTGCATTTGATGGGCACAGTGAGGCTGCAAGTTTTTTCTTTTTTTTTGCGCCCCCCAAAGAATTTTGAGCACCAGCCGTAATGGGAAATGCCTGCAACGTGAGTACCTGCAATGGGAGGTGCCTGTAATGTGACGTGCCTGCAACGTGAGTGCCTGCAATGGGAGGTGCCTGTAATGTGACGTGCATGCAACGTGAGTACCTGTAATGGGAGCCTGTAATGCAGCACACAGTTGTTAGCTTGCCCAATATACAAATTTTTATTTAGACTTGAGGTATTCCTGCTCACTTCTATGTTATTACTTAACTCTCTCCAACACTACTATTCTTTATTACTGGGAAAACGGCTCTACACAGAAGGAAGTAGTCATTAATGAGGAAGGAGCGCAGAAAAGGTTTCCATTCTTGGAGCCTTTCCAATCACAGATCAGAATGAGCTGGCCAATCACGGCCTACGTTGAGCTGACCAATCGGTCTTTCGCAACCATTGCAGTTAGCTTCCGCGTTCCACGGCGGTCTCCAGGTTTCCGGGTGGTGAAGGGGGAGATAAATGGAGCGCGGTGTGCCGGGCACCGGCTGCCTGGTGAGGACGGGACACTCGCTGCTCACTTGGGGGGTAACACTGGTGCTGTTTCTGCACGACACTGGCAAGTATCCAGCGGGGCCAGGGACTGCACGGTGTACGGTGACACTGCCTATTGTTAGAGCTGGAGAGTGTAAACTCTGGTGCTAATATGCATAGAAAACAATCAGTTTCCAATTTGTATTGCTAAACCACGTGCCTTTTCTGTTAGTTATAATCCTGTATTTTTTGCTAGAAAATGACTTGGAACATTTAAACATTTTATAGATATCTTAACAAAGACCATGGGAATAAAATTGCAAGCGTTACAACATTTTACGTCACGTTATTTGCGCCAGCGGTCTTTCCAAAAATTTTTGGGGAAAAAACACACTTCAACCACTTCCCGTCTGCCGTATTGTAAAATAACCTGCCGCAGCAGAGAACAGTTATCCTGGCTGAGCGTAATACATCATCCAGCAGGATAAGCTGCTCGCCCGCGATAAAAGATAATGTTGTGCTGAGTAAATACGGTGATATGTGTGGTTTAACCACTTTAGCCCCGGACCATATTGCTGTCAAATGACCAGAGCATTTTTGTGATTCGGCACTGCGTCGTTTTAACTGACAATTGCGCGGTCATGCGACGTGGCTCCCAAACAAAAATAGCGTCTTTTTTTCCCCACAAATAGACCTTTCTTTTGGTGGTATTTGATCATCTCTGCGGTTTTTATTTTTTGCGCTATAAACAAAAATAGAGCGACAATTTTGAAAAAAATGCAATATTTTTTACTTTTTGCTATAATAATATATGTCCAAAAAATTTTTTTTTCCCTCAGTTTAGGCCGATACGTATTCTTCTACATATTTTTTGTTAAAAAAATCGCAATAAGCGTTTATTGATTGGTTTGTGCAAAAGTTATAGCGTTTACAAAATGGGGGGTCGTTTTATGGCATTTTTATTAATATATTTTTTTTTACTAATAATGGCGGCGATCAGCATTTTTTTTCAGTACTGCGACATTATGGCGGACACTTCGGACACTTTTGACACATTTTTGGGGCCATTGGCATTTTTATAGCGATCAATGCTATAAAAATGCATTGTATTACTATAAAAATGCCATTGGTAGTGAAGGGGTTAACACTAGGGGGCAGGGAAGAGGTTAAGTGTGTTCCTGGGTGTGTTTTAACTGTATGGGGGGGGGGGGGTGGACTCACTAGGGGAAATCACTGATCTTCTGTTCATACATTGTATGGACAGAAGATCAGCGTTTCCCCCGCTGACAGGAACAAGAGGTATGTGTTTACACACATACCTCCCATTCCCCGCTCTGTAACGAGCAATCGCGGGTGCCCAGTGGCGATCGTACCCGCCGGGCACGCAAGTGGGACTCAGGGGCGAGCGGGGACGCGTGCGCGCCCCCTAGCGGCTGCTTTTAAGCGGACGTATATCTACGGGCTCTCGGCCAGCAGTGCCACTGTCCCACAGTAATACGACGGCGGGCGGTCGGCAAGTAGTTAAACACCATTTAGATATGCGTGCACGACTTGCATATGTGAACAGGGAGCTTTAACCACCTCAATACTGGACACTTTTACCCCCTTCCTGCCCAAACCATTTTTCAGCTTTCAGCGCTGTCTTAATTTGAATGAAAATTGCGCGTCGTGCAACACTTTACCCAAAATGTGTAAATGTGACTGGCAGGGAAGGGGTTAACACTAGGGGGCAATAAAGGGGTTAAATTGTGTACCCTAGTGAGTGATTCTAACTGTAGGGGGAGGGGGGTGATTGGGGAGGAGACAAATTTGTGTCCCTATGTACAAGGGACACAGCATCGGTTTCCTCTCCCTGACATGACGTGGATCTCTGTGTTTACACACAGAGATCCATGGTTCTGCTCAGTTACTGGGCAATCGCAGGTGCCCAGCGGACATCTCGGCCGCCAGGCACGCGCATCGTGTTTCCAGTAACGCGGCAGGTGCGCGCGCCCCCTAGTGGCTTAGCAAGGAGAGGATGTCATATGACATCCTCCCAGAACAAGAGCACTATCGTGCCGCCATCAATTGATGGGGCCTATGGTAAAGTGGTTAAATCAAATTGTTTTATTTTTTATTTTTACACTGTCCCTTTATATTTATATATTTATTTTTAATCACTTGTATTCCTGTTTCAAGGAATGTAAACATCCCTTGTAATAGAAATAAGCATGACAGGTCCTCTTTATTGAGAGATCTGGGGTCAAAAAGACCCCAGATCTCTCATTAACCTTTTTAAAAGCAAAATAATTTATAATTTTTTTGATGCTTTGGTTTAAAAAAAAAAAAAAAAGTGTGTATGTATGTACAGTGCCTTGCGAAAGTATTCGCCCCCCTTTTGAAACAAATAAATAGATTCTGTCTCGTATACATACAGTGCCTTGCAAAAGTTTTCAGCCCCCTTGAACTTTGCGACCTTTTGCCACATTTCAGGCTTCAAACATAAGGATATAAAACTGTAATTTTTTGTGAAGAATCAACAAGTGGGACACAATCATGAAGTGGATCGAAATGTATTGGATATTTCAAACTGAAAAATTGGGCGTGCAAAATTTTTCAGCCCCCTTAAGTTAATACTTTGTAGCGCCACCTTTTGCTGAGATTACAGCTGTAAGTCGCTTGGGGTATGTCTCTATCAGTTTTGCACATCGAGAGACTGACATTTTTGCCCATTCCCCCTTGCAAAACAGCTTGAGCTCAGTGAGGTTGGATGGAGAGCGTTTGTGAACAGCAGTTTTCAGTTCTTTGCACAGATTCGCGATTGGATTCAGGTTTGGACTTTGACTTGGCCATTCTAACACCTGGATATGTTTATTTGTGAACCATTCCATTGTAGATTTTGCTTTATGTTTTGGATCATTGTCTTGTTGGAAGACAAATCTCCATCCCAGTCTCAGGTCTTTTGCAGACTCCATCAGGTTTTCTTCCAGAATGTTCCTGTATTTTGCTCCATCCATCTTCCCATCAATTTTAACCATCTTCCCTGTCCCTGCTGAAGAAAAGCAGGCCCAAACCATAATGCTGCCACCACCATGTTTCACAGTGGGGATGGTGTGTTCAGGGTGATGAGTGGTGTTGCTTTTACACCAAACATAACGTTTTGCATTGTTGCCAAAAAGTTCGATTTTGGTTTGACCAGAGCAGTTTCTTCCACATGTTTGGTGTGTCTCCCAGGTGGCTTGTGGCAAACTTTAAAGCGGAGTTCCACCCTTAAAATCACTTTGTTTCATTCCATCCAGCATACTGGCGTCAGCGCTAGAATGCCTTTTTTTTTATTTATTTTTTTAATGCACGTACTTACTTTATATAAAATCATTGAATTTCAGGCGCACCGCGGAATGTCGCCGCTATAAGGCGTCACGCCTTCCGGAAACAGCCGATTAGCATTCGGCTCTTCTCGGCGCCTGCGCACAGACCCAGGAGCTGACTGCGCAGTCGCCGTATATATAGCTGCGTCACGCCCTCCTAAAAAAGCCGAACTAGGACCGGCTATTTTCGGCGCCTGCGCAGTCAGCTCCTGGGTCTGTGCGCAGGCGCGGGGAAGAGCCGAATGCTAATCGGCTGTTTCCGGAAGGCGTGACGCCTTATAGCGGCGACATTCCGCGGTGCGCCTGAAATTCAATGATTTTATATAAAGTAAGTACGTGCATTAAAAAAAAATAAAAACAGCATACTGGCGCTGACGCCAGTATGCTGGATGGAATGAAACAAAGTGATTTTAAGGGTTGAACTCCGCTTTAAACAACACTTTTTATGGATATCTTTAAGAAGTGGCTTTCTTCTTGCCACTCTTCCATAAAGGCCGGATTTGTGCAGTATACGACTGATTGTTGTCCTATGGACAGAGTCTCCCACCTCAGCTGTAGATCTCTGCAGTTCATCCGGAGTGATCATGGGCCTCTTGGCTGCATCTCTGATCAGTCTTCTCCTTGTATGAGCTGAAAGTTTAGAGGGACGGCCAGGTCTTCGTAGATTTTCAGTGGTCTGATACTCCTTCCATTTCAATATTATTGCTTGCACAGTGCTCCTTGGGATGTTTAAAGCTTGGGAAATCTTTTTGTATTCAAATCCGGCTTTAAACTTCTCCACAACAGTATCTCGGACCTGCCTGGTGTGTTCCTTGTTCTTCATGATGCTCTCTGCGCTTTAAATGGACCTCTGAGACTATCACAGTGCAGGTGCATTTATACGGGGACTTGATTACACACAGGTGGATTCTATTTATCATCATTAGTCATTTAGGTCAACATTGGATCCTTCAGAGATCCTCACTGAACTTCTGGAGAGAGTTTGCTGCACTGACAGTAAAGGGGCTGAATAATTTTGCACGCCCAATGTTTCAGTTTTTTATTTGTTAAAAAAGTTTAAAAATATATCCAATACATTTTGTTCCGCTTCATGATTGTGTCCCACTTGTTGTTGATTCTTCACAAAAAAATTACAGTTTTATATCTTTATGTTTGAAGCCTGAAATGTGGCAAAAGGTCGCAAAGTTCAAGGGGGCTGAAAACTTTCGCAAGGCACTGTATGTATACAATGAGACAGAATCTATTTATTTGTTTCAAAATGTTATGTAACGGAGCGTCAAAAAAACAATGATTGTGAGTTACCCGGCATAATAGCCAATGTACACAACACAGATAAAAGTAAATATATAAAGATTAATGACAAATGTTATACATCAATGAGCAACAAAAAACTTGAAAGTAGCTGGGCCAGTAGATACACAATAAGAAAATAAAATGTACATAAATATAGACAGGGAAGTATGTAAACATAATGCAGACATCAATAACACCCAGCATGTACCGGCATAAAACAAGCATCAATAAAGCCCTATGCTCGTACGAGCATAATTCGTTCCAGGAGAATGCTCGTAATCCCAAGCACTTGCATATCAAAGCAAGTTTCCCCATAGAAGTCAATAGAAATGAAAATAATTTTTCTGCATGTGGCCAGAGGTGGGGGATGCTGAAGAGCCTTTAGAAATATTTAGAAACCCCCGGGGACAGCTTAGCTGAACTCAGAAAACCTCGGAAAGGCTCAGGAACTGAGTTTTTCTGAGTATTTGCAATCGGCTCCGGCGCCCCTGCACTCCAGGCCAAATGCTCGTTTTGCGAGACAACACTCGCAAACCGAGTCAGGATTTTACAAATAAAATGCTTGTATTGCGCTCGTTAACTGCGTCACTCTCAATCCAAGGTTTTATTGTATATGTAACATCAGAAGGTTAGATAAATACAAAAATGTAAACATAGTAGTAAAAATAGCATGGTGTAATAAACAATTTATGGGGATGGTTTTGGAGTTGGCCATTAAAGAAGGCCTGTACTGAGCTATAATGAAAGCTGCCAGTCCTGAGCTCCTTTTCAGCTGATGAGAGAAATCAGAGAACAGACTTTCGATCAGCATGAAACAACTGATTCAGCAATGACAACCAGGCATCTAGCATTTCAAGAAGGGACCAGCAGTGGCAGTCTTTATACCAACTTATACTTACTTACAGGTTTCCTTAACCACTTAAGGACCGCCTACTGCACATATACGTCGGCAGAATGGCACGGCTGGGCACATTAACGTATACAGTGCGGAAAATAAGTATTTGAACACCCTGCTATTTTGCAAGTTCTCCCACTTGGAAATCATGGAGGGGTCTGAAATTGTCATCGTAGGTGCATGTCCACTGTGAGAGACATAATCCAAAAAAAAAATTCCAGATATCACAATTTATGATTTTTTAACTATTTATTTGTATGATACAGCTGCAAAGAAGTATTTGAACACCTGTCTATCAGCTAGAATTCTGACCCTCAAAGACGTGTTAGTCTGCCTTTAAAATGTCCACCTCCACTCCATTTATTATCCTAAATTAGATGCACCTGTTTGAGGTCATTAGCTGCATAAAGACACCTGTCCACCCCCATACAATCAGTAAGAATCCAACTACTAACATGGCCAAGACCAAAGCGCTGTCCAAAGACACTAGAGACAAAATTGTACACCTCCACAAGGCTGGAAAGGGCTACAGGGAAATTGCCAAGCAGCTTGGTGAAAAAAGGTCCACTGTTGGAGCAATCATTAGAAAATGGAAGAAGCTAAACATGACTGTCAATCTCCCTCGGACTGGGGCTCCATGCAAAATCTCACCTCGTGGGGTCTCAATGATCCTAAGAAAGGTGAGAAATCAGCCCAGGACTACACGGGAGGAGCTGGTCAATGACCTGAAAAGAGCTGGGACCACCGTTTCCAAGGTTACTGTTGGTAATACACTAAGACGTCATGGTTTGAAATCATGCACGGCACGGAAGGTTCCCCTGCTTAAACCAGCACATGTCAAGGCCCGTCTTAAGTTTGCCAATGACCATTTGGATGATCCAGAGGAGTCATGGGAGAAAGTCATGTGGTCAGATGAGACCAAAATAGAACTTTTTGGTCATAATTCCACTAACCGTGTTTGGAGGAAGAAGAATGATGAGTACCATCCCAAGAACACCATCCCTACTGTGAAGCATGGGGGTGGTAGCATCATGCTTTGGGGGTGTTTTTCTGCACATGGGACAGGGCGACTGCACTGTATTAAGGAGAGGATGACCGGGGCCATGTATTGCGAGATTTTGGGCAACAACCTCCTTCCCTCAGTTAGAGCTTTGAACATGGGTCGAGGCTGGGTCTTCCAACATGACAATGACCCGAAGCACACAGCCAGGATAACCAAGGAGTGGCTCTGTAAGAAGCATATCAAGGTTCTAGCCAGTCTCCAGACCTAAACCCAATAGAGAATCTTTGGAGGGAGCTCAAACTCCGTGTTTCTCAGCGACAGCCCAGAAACCTGACTGATCTAGAGAAGATCTGTGTGGAGGAGTGGGCCAAAATCCCTCCTCCAGTGTGTGCAAACCTGGTGAAAAACTACAAGAAACGTTTGACCTCTGTAATTGCAAACAAAGGCTACTGTACCAAATAATAACATTGATTTTCTCAGGTGTTCAAATACTTATTTGCAGCTGTATCATACAAATAGTTAAAAAAAATCATACATTGTGATTTCTGGAATTTTTTTTTTGATTATGTCTCTCACAGTGGACATGCACCTACGATGACAATTTCAGACCCCTCCATGATTTCCAAGTGGGAGAACTTGCAAAATAGCAGGGTGTTCAAATACTTATTTTCCGCACTGTATATACACGTTGATTTTAAGTACCCAGCCGTGGGTCACGGGCGCGCTCCCGTGACCCGGTCCGGAACCGCGGGACTCGCGGACCCGATCGCCGCTGCAGTGCGGCGATCCGTCCCTGGAGCTAAAGAACGGGGGGAGAGCAGTGTGTAAACATGGCTTCCCCGTGCTTCTCTGTGGCCGCAGCATCGATCGCGTCATCCCTGTTATAGGGGGACGCGATCGATGACGTCACACCTACAGCCACACCCCCCTACAGTTGTAAACACACACACAGGGAACACTCAAAGTCACAGCGCCCCCTGTGGTTAACTCCCAAACTGCAACTGTCATTTCCACAGTAAACAATGCAATTTAAATGCATTTTTTTGCTGTGAAATGACAATTGTCCCAAAAATGTGTCAAAATTGTCCGAAGTGTCTGCCATAATGTCGCAGTCATGAAAAAAATTGCTGATCGCTGCTATTAGTAGTAAAACAAAAATTAATAAAAATGCAATAAAACTATCTCTTATTTTGTAAACGCTATAAATTTAGCGAAAACCAACCGATAAACGCTTATTGCGATTTTTTTTTTTTTTTTAACAAAAATATGTAGAAGAATACGTATCGGCCTAAAGAGGAAAAAAAATGTTTTTTTATATATTTTTGGGGGATATTTATTATAGCAAAAAGTAAAAAATATTGCATTTTTTTTTTTAGTTGTCGCTCTATTTTGGTTTATAGCACAAAAAATAAAAACCGCAGAGGTGATCAAATACCACCAAAAGAAAGCTCTGTTTGTGGGGAAAAAAGGACGCCAATTTTGTTTGGGAGCCATGTCGCACGACCGCGCAATTGTCGGTTAAAACGACGCAGTGCCGAATCGCAAAAAGGGGCAAGGTCCTTTACCTGCATTTTGGTCCGGGTCTTAAGTGGTTAATTGCCTTGTCCACCCAACTGAGAATTCCCATTGCTGCCTGCTAAGTTGTCTCTGGAAACAATTCCAATTGGTAGCAACAATTGTTGAGGCCCCAATGGTCTGGTGTGGCTATTATACATTCTCACTAATTTGTGGGGTAGAAGCAGGTATGCATTTGAGATGCTGCTCAATAAAATATAATAAATAGAGGAGAATTTTTTAATTTTTTTCGGTTAGTAGAAGTGAAAGTGTTGTAAAAACAAAAAAAAATTACCAGAAGTTGGTCTCGCTCTGACAACATATTTTACTAATGCCAAAGTACTACTGTTTGTGTGGTCTCAATCAAAGAGGCCTGGTTGATATTTAGAAGGATCCAGCCAAACAGAAGCTGGTGTCATCCCTCCTGGATTCTGTACAGGAATATATAGAAGAACCAAATTTGGGGACTTTTAAGGTGCCAGATACAAACAATATTTTCTGGCGTATAAGACGGCTTTTTAACCCATGAAATTCTTCTTAAAAGTCGGGGGTCGTCTTATACGCAAGTAACCTAACATGCAGACTGTCAGTCAGACCGTGGCCGTCCACTTTTCAAAAACTGCGCCACCTTCTTCTGTTCCGTGAAAGGCGGAACACTCAGCTTTCCGGCAGAGCCTCTGTTCAGTGTTCCGCCTCTCACGGATGCCCTCTTGTCCTCGGTCTCGGACGAGAGGGCATCCGTGATAGGCGGAACACTGAACACAGTGTCTGCTGGGAAAGCTGAGTGTTCCGCCTCTCACTGAACAGAAGGAGGAGGTGCAGCTTTTGAAAAATGGACGGCCACGGCCTGACAGATTCTGCATGGCAGGGATAAGGGAAGGGATCGTCGAGACATGCAATGGCACAGTGAGATATGCAGCGAGGCATGTAATGGCGGCACGGCGAGGCATGTAATGGCGGCACGGCGGCGAGGCATGTAATGGCGGCACGGCGGCGAGGCATGTAATGGCGGCACGGCGGCGAGGCATGTAATGGCGGCACGGCGGCGAGGCATGTAATGGCGGCACGGCGGCGAGGCATGTAATGGCGGCACGGCGAGGAGGCATGTAATGGCGGCACGGCGAGGAGGCATGTAATGGCGGCACGGCGAGGAGGCATGTAATGGCGGCACGGCGAGGAGGCATGTAATGGCGGCACGGCGAGGAGGCATGTAATGGCACAGTGAGGTGAGGCGAGGCATGACTAGTAGGAAGGGGGTCGTCTTATACGGTGAGTATATCCAAAACCAACATTTTAGCTGGAAAATTAAGGGGTCATCTTATACACCGGCAAATACGTTACTTTGTAAAAAGGAAATGTAAGAATGAAGATCACATGCGATCCAGGTATATGGTACAGCCATTATTGCTCAACATGTATCACCAAAAGATGGCTTCTTCAGGAGGGTTTTAAATTACTGTACAGAATATGCACTGTGAACAAAAAACACATTCAGAAACAGTATAACATAGGGCCATACAGCCCTGTTTTTTTTTTTTTTTTTTTAAATCAGAAAAGTTTTTATTGCTCACAGAACATACAGGAAAAGAAAACCAATATGACATAATAGTCTCAGCATATATAGTACACTGCACACATTGCTCTCCAACCAGCCTCCAACATATTCCAACAGTATCCAGTAACATGCCTTCTAGTCCCACCACCCCTGAACTGGCAAGGCTAATTACCACCCATCAACCGCCCCTGAACAAGTTCCATAGGGCTTAGGCCAGGTGTGGCCAACCATGCATCCCAGATCCTGTCAAATTTGCCCGCATTTCCCCTGTGCTGATATATGTATTTCTCCATGACAAGCATCCTGCCCATATGCATCACCCAGGATTTAAGCGTGGGGGGATCCTCCATTTTCCAATTCAGGAGAATAGCTCTCCTGGCTTGGAACAGTGCCCTGTTTAGTGCCATTCGAGTCAGTTCCTCTGTTACCACTCCCTCCAACACTCCAAGCAGGCAGTATATCGGCTCCAGGGGCACGGCCACCTGAAACACAGAGTTAAGTGTATCCACAACTCCCCTCCAGAACCTGTGGAGCTTGGGGCAGCGCCAGAACAAGTGAATCAGGTCGCCGGTCATTACCTTGCACCTGTTGCACATCGGGTCCACAGCCCCGCCCATTTTGAAAAGTTTTACTGGGGTATAATGGACCCTCAACAAAATGTACAGCTGAGATACTTTCTGTGCTACATTGAGCGAACAGTTATTAACCGCCATCAGCGCTTCCTCCCACATGTCCCCTGTCATTGGACCTACATCCTCCTCCCACTTATCTGCCACTTTCATGGGATGTGCCTCCAGAAATGAGTCTAGCAGCATGTGGTAGCACTGTGAGATAATGCCTCTAGTCTCAGATGCGGCCTTTAATACGCGAAATACTGGAGTGGGGGACTGAGCCCACTCCACCGTATCTCCCTGGGCCCCTATTGCATGTTTCAGTTGTAGGTAATAAAAAAGCATGGATTGAGGGAGTGCAAATCTGGACCGCAGGGTGTCAAACGGGATTAGTGCACCACCCTGAAATACCTGTTTGAGGAGAGTTATGCCCATAAGGCGCCATCTAGGACCCTGATCCAGCTTTGCCAATTCAATGTACGTATCGTTCTCCCAGATTGGGCTTAATTCAGTAAATCCCGTGACCCCCTGGAGCTGCCTGGCCTTATTCCAAACCTTCTGGATGAGTGCATAGGTGGGCATTTTCTTGTTAGGTTTCTGAAACCGCTGGGCCTCAAGACCCTCCGGTATCGACGCAGCCCCCGAGCCAAGCAATAACAGCCTAGCCGAGGAGCCGGCCGGGGCCGGGGACATGGCACCGATCAGGTGCTGTAGCTGTGCAGCCAGGTAGTAAATCCATGGGTTAGGAAGAGCCAGCCCCCCACCCTCCTTGGGCCTCTGCAATTGTTCCAGTTTTATCCTGGGAGCCTTAATGTGCCAGAGCAATTGCCGAAAGAGCGAGTTAACCACTCTAAACGTCTTGAGGGTGATGACAACTGGGGAATTGTGAAGTAGGTAGAGTAGCTGCGGCATCAGAATCATCTTGATAAGATTGGTTTTGCCCGCTAGGGACATCTTTAGCCTATTCCATATGTGGATCTTGTCCCTGAACCTGGTCAACAAGGGAAAGACGTTCAGGCCACAGTAATCAGTCACCCTAGGGGAGACATGTACCCCCAGATATTTAAAAAAAGTTACTACGGGGACAGGACACGTGGGACTACCGTCGGATGGGGGGGGCCCGTCGAGATACATCAGGGCTGATTTAGTCCAATTAATGGTGAGGCCAGAGAAATGGCCGAACCCCGCCACTAAGGACATCACCCGGCACAGGGAATCCTCCGCATCCTCCAGGAACAAGAGCATGTCGTCCGCGTAAAGCATGATTTTTTCGTGCATGTCGCCATACCGGAAACCCCTGACCGTGGGAGAATCCCGCACCAGGGCCGCCAGTGGCTCTATTGCCAGAGCGAAGAGCAGAGGGGACAGGGGACAACCCTGCCTGGTCCCCCTGCCCAGGGCAAAGGCCTGAGACATCCTGTCTGATGAACGTATGGCCGCCTGAGGTGCATCATACAGCAGTTTCACCCATCTGAGGAACCCGGGGCCGAAGCCAAATTTGACCAACACCGCCCACAGATACCGCCAGCCGACACTGTCGAAAGCCTTATTGGCATCAAGTGACAACAGTGCCCTGCGGCCGGCGGAATCCGAGGGGGTCTGCATGTTAAGGTATAGGCGTCTAAGGTTTGTCGCGGTAGAGCTACGCGGCATGAACCCTGCCTGGTCGGGGTGTATCAGGGATAGAATGACCTTGTTTACTCTAATGGCTAGCACCTTCGCAAGGATTTTAACATCGCTTTGGAGAAGGGAGATGGGCCTATAAGAGCCTGGGTCTAAGGGGTCTTTGCCCGGCTTCAACAAGAGGATGATATTTGCCCTTGTCATTGATGGAGGGAGTTTCCCCTGGCCAAATGAGGCGTTAAAAACCTCCAGTAACCTGGGAAGGATCTCCCCCCCCGTATTGGGTGTAGACTTCCATGGGAATTCCGTCATCTCCCGGGGCTTTGCATGTAGGAAAGGAGGCTGCCGCCTCCATCAACTCGTTAAGGGTGAGGGGAGCGTCCATCTCAGCCGGGCCCGTCCGCTCAAAGTCGGAAGAGCCACAGCGTCCATGTATGTCTGCAGCTCACTATGGGAATAGTCATCTCGAGATTTGTACAGATCCGTGTAGAAGGCCGCCAATGTGGCAACGATCTGCTCCGGGTCGTTCACCAACTGTCCCTGGAAGTCACGGATTGCTCCGATGGCTGGGGACGCCTGCTGAGACTTAGCAATCCTGGCCAGAAGTCTCCCTGTCTTTTCCCCCTCCTCATAGTAGGCCTGTTTTGTAAAAAAGCGATTTTTTTTCCGCGGTGGAGGCCCGCAGCCGGTCCAGAGAGTCCTGGCCCGACAACCACGCCTCCCTCGCGGAGTCAGAAGGGTCTGTTACATATTGCAGCTCCAACCTACCCACCTGGCTCTCCACCTGTTCTAAAAGGGCTGCAGAGTTGCGCTTGATGGAGGAAATTTCAGCTATAAACGTGCCCCTAAGGCACGCCTTGAATGCATCCCATCCCTCTACAGTTACACCCCTCAGACCGTTTTCTAGAAAGTATCGTTCTATCTGTAGTCCTATACGCTCATGAGAAGTAAAAAGCTTTAGCCAGAAGGCATTCAGTTTCCAGGGGGCCCTGGGCAAGGAGGAGGCTGGGCGGGTGATTAAGTGTGCTGCCAGGGGGGAATGGTCAGATACCCCCCTGGGGAAATACTCTAGCTTGGTCACCATATGTAGCATTTGAGTGGACCCAACGCACATATCGATGCGGGATAGCGACCCATGGGTCTTAAGAGAAACATGAGAATTGTTTGGTTGCCGGGTTTCTGGCTCTCCATACATCAATCCAACCCACCTCCGCCAGGAGGCGGCTCAAAATGGTACCTCGTCCCCCTAGCGGTGGTACGACTGGCGGATGCCTGTCCAGTCTGGGATCAAGACAGCCATTAAAGTCCCCCATTATCATAACCGGTACATCAGGCTTATTGACTAAATACGACAGAAGATATTGTATAACCTCTCTGGAAAATGGGGGAGGTATATAAACAAATGCAAGTATCAAAGTTACAGTAAAAATTTTGCAGTAAAGAAAAACATACCGCCCGTGAGGGTCTATTGCCGAGTCAATTTCCTGGTAGGCCAAGGATTTGTGTACCAGCACACTCACCCCCCGAGAGTAAGAGGTGTGGGTGGAGTGGTAGGCCTTGCCCACCCAGGAAAAGCCTAGGCAACTCAGGGTGTCTCCTGTAAGGTGAGTCTCTTGGAGGCCCACAATGGCCGGGTGAAACTTTTTCAGGCAGGAGCCAATCATGGTGCGCTTCAAAGGATCATGCACTCCGCGGACATTCCATGTCACTATTGGTGTAGTAGCCATGGCAAATGGAAAAAAAACGTGGCAGTGCCGCATGTAGTTTGCCCGTGCGACACAGTCCAGGGCCAAGTTATTGATATGGGCCGCCCGTTTTGGGCGCAGAAGTCAAAAGAGGGACTTGCGGGTCTGTCCGGATCTGTCCACACAGGCAGTGGGTGGGGGAGCAAAAACACACGGGGGGGGGAGGGAGAGGCAGTCAAACGTGTACTAAGGTGAGCAAAAAAAGAAGAAACAAAAACGAAAAAACACAGTCTTTGTAACTCTGTGCCAACAGGGCACCCAACAGTCCACCCCTTCAAGTGGGGTCGATCTCGAATGTGCGCGTCGCAGTGGGGGAACCTCCTCCACTGCCGCTTAGAGTCCATCATAGGAGATTATCAACTTGCAATGCACTGAGCCAGCGCTAACCAGAAAAAATAAAGAAACAGAAACACGTCCCGCTTTGCAAGTGGTGAACAAAGACCCCTTTCTCCAGCAAGTATCATACCTTTTCCCCACTGAGTGCCGTCTAGGACTTCAGTCTCCCTCATCCGCATCACGTCTCCTCCTCAGATCATGTTCGTTGCGATCCAACCAGTCAGCAGCTTCTGCGGCGGTTTCAAAAAATGTTGCTTGGCCTCTGGCGGTGACCCTCAACTTGGCCGGATATAGCATGGCGTAGGTTAATTGGAGCCTTTGTAGGCGCTTCTTGACATCCGCAAATTTTGCTCTCCTGCGCTGTACTTCTGCCGAAAAGTCTGGGTAAAACGACACCCTTGCGCCGTTGTAATGCACTGATCCCTTTTCCCGGGCCAAGCGAAGTACGATCTCCCTGTCCCTGTAATTCAGGAGCCTGGCAAGCATAGGTCTAGGCGGATTGCCTGGCGGGAGGGGTCTGGGAGGAGTGCGGTGGGCCCTCTCAACCGCAAACAGCGTGGTAAATGCTTCCGCGCCAAAGATCTCCTGGAGCCATGATTCCACAAAGGTCGTGGGGTCCCTGCCCTCCACCTTCTCGGGGAGCCCCACTATACGCACGTTGTTTCTCCTCAAACGGTTTTCGATGTCATCCGTTTTTGCATTCGCCTGGGCCGCCTGTTGTAGCGCAGATCTTGTGTCTCTGGCGAGGGGGGGTATCTGGTCTTCCATCTCGCTGATGCGCCCCTCAACCGCCGTAGTTCGCTCCCTGATTTTTTGGATGTCATGCCTTATGAGGGATACAGTTTCCGTCAGTGCCCCAAACTGTAGTTTCAGGCCATCCACAGAGGCCGTCACTGACGTTGTGCACCTCTGCACTGCTAGCAGGATCTCACTTAAAGTGGGCTGTGGGCCATCAGTTGGCCTCTCGAGCAGATCATTGATCTGATCCTGGTCCTGGGACACCTCCAAAGGCAGCGTGTCATCTAAGGCGGATGCGCCATCTTGCCCTCCAGCGTCATGCAGCGGGGCTTGCAACTGAGGGGGAAGGGAGCTGCTAGAGCCCTGCATCTTCTGGGCATAATACAACATGTCCTTAGGCTGCTCCCTTCCCTGCTGTTTCTGGGCTTTATGTGACTTACTTGTGTCCTGGGACTTCTCCCATCCGCGCGGAGCTTTCTGTGGGAGGCTGGTGCCGGCGCCATCTTGGATGTGCAGGGCCGCCGCCGCCATCGCATCTTTATCACCTTTATGGGCCATAACGGGAGCCGGAGACAATTCACCGATGTTACCGCCGCACCGGGGAAGGCAAGGTGAGTATTCCAGTGTATTTTTATAAGGCAGGATCACCGCGGGAAGGATCGGTTCAGGATCGATAGCGGGAGCTCCGTGCTGTGCGACCGCTCACATGCCCGTCTAGGCCACGCCCCCACAGCCCTGTTTTTTGTATTCATACATAAAACTAAATTAATACTAATGTATATCAATTATCTGATATTTTTCATAGACGCCTGTTTAGGCTACATGCTACTAATATTTACCTGGTCTTGTATACATTTTGGCTACAAAAAACACAATTATTTCCAGGGGATGTCTTATTTATGTTCTAAAAAACTTGGAATAAAATATTTTTTGTAAAGTTCCTGTGTCCCGTCTTCTCTCCCCCTCCCACCTTGTCAGGTCAGGAGTCAGTATTTTGACATCATTTTAATCCCCCAAAAAATCTTGAAAAATCTTGATTAAAGTCCATATAAAATTATGGAATTTTTGAAAAAGATTATATAGGTATAAGGGGCAGTGTGTCACCCATTGTAACTGTATTATGGGAAATACCTTATTTACAGCACCTCTGGGCGCTCACATGACATGTCTGAGCTCTTCTTCTCCGCTCCGACATCCCGAGGGAGCCAGAGACGTCAGCCGGGAGAAGAGGGAAGAGCCCAGATCCCCGCTGACGTGAGTCCGCTCCGAGCACTGAAGAGGGAGGGGCCGCAGTGAACCAGATGAAGAGGAAAAGACCTCTGGCGGGTCAGCGGCGCTGTAAATACGGTATTTTAAATAATACAGTTACAAAGGGAGACACCGTTATAAGCGTTTTATATAACAGATTCATTTTGTTTTACATGAACTTTACTAGGGCTTATTTTCGGGGTAGGGCTTATTTTGCAGTCCTCCCCAAAAGTCATGCTTGGTCTTATTTTTGGGGGTAGGGATCTTTTTCGGGGGGAACTCTGTATGTATTGTTTGTGTCTGGCACCTTAAAAGTTTCCAAATTTGGTTATTCTATACATTTTGTAACTTTTTGGGATGTGGTGCCTTGCTCCTCAGATATCTGGCTGACAAACCCCTTTTTTCACCATTCTGTTCAGGAATACGTGCAAAATCCAGGGCATGCTTGCTGCGCAATACTGACCAAGTTTTGGAACAGAATGGGTGGGCCAACAGACTAAAGTCACCCCTAAAACAGGGAATCACTTTCGGATTAGCAAGCCCTAAAAAAAAAAAAAGACTGATTATTCCCACTCGCCTTCAGTGTAGGGGGAATACTTTGCACCAACCCCCAATGGAAGGAAACCCTGCACTGTCCAGGAAAGTAAAGGGATCTGTCTTAATTTCCTTTCTGGTGATTCATTTTTAATAGTGAATGTTACTGAAAGATAATTCTGTCAGCTTAAGGAAGGGGAAGTTTAAAAAATGAACCACTTTGGTGTCCTACACTCTAGGTAGGTGTGCCATATCGACATCTAACTTACGAAGTGTTGCAATTAGAATCATTTTTAGCATGGGTTCTCTGAGACCTGAAAATTATTTCAAGGATTCCTTTGGTGTTAAAAAGGTTGTAGATAATGAGAATACATTTTTATTCAGTACTGTTTAATAGTATTTGATGACTAAAACTTGTTTGTCATGTCTATTTCAGATCTTTATAACCAGGAGAATAAATGGATATACCTAAAGCCTCTTCTCTTCATCTCAACAGTCCTGTGTTCTGTGGGGCTGTATTTTGCTGTATCTCTCATGGACCCAGGCTATGTACTCTCTGACAGCGAGAAGGTGATGGTTCCAGTGTTTCAGAACAATGTATGTTTGAGGGATAACATTTTTGTTGTGTAAAGTAGCCGATCAGCTTCTGTTCACAATTCTGATTTGCACTGCAAATGGGAAATTAAGTAGCTGATTCATAATTCCTTTAGATCAGGGGTCTCCAAACTTTTTAAACAAAGGGCCAGTTTACTATCCTTGTCGGCGGGAGGAACAGTGCCCCACTGTTGGTGTCGGCGGGAGGGACAGTGCCCCACTGTTGGTGTCGGCGGGAGAAACAGTGCCCCACTGTTGGTGTTGGGGGGAGGAGCAGTACCTCGCTGTTGGTGTCGGGGGGGAAGAACAGTGCCCCGCTGTTGTTGTCGGCGACGGGAGGAACAGTGCCCCGCTGTTGTTGTCGGCGACATGAGATACAGTGCCTCGCTGTTGTTGTCGGCGACGGGAGGAACAGTGCCCCGCTGTTGTTGTCGGCGACGGGAGGAACAGTGCCCCGCTGTTAATAAAATAGTGGGAATCCGCGCTTAGGAAATGGATGGGTGTGGGGGTGAAAACTACAGTGATAATAAATGTAAAAAAACGTGAATAAACAGACTGCTGCCCCCCCTAACACTTACCCCTAAAAGGGGTAAGTAAATGATAAGAAGGAATGATGGGGGTGGTGGCGCTGTCTGTATTGGTCAGTATTATACTAGTACCTAGGTACAAGAAGTAAATCTGACAAGAAGTGATAGTTATGCTCTAGGTCTTATTGACTCATAGGGCAATGATTGCAAAACCTGGTGCAGTAGAGAGTCACCTAAAGAGGGTAAACATGTTTGAAAAATAATTAAGGTCCTGTGTAACCGATGAAGGTGACAGTCAGAAACATCCAATATACTTATGTATAACTCAGTGCTATATCATATAGTGACATAAAAAAACATAAACATTAATAACATAGAAAAGTGATTCAGTGAGAAAATTAGTGAATAAATGGTAGAACAGTTAGTCCATAATCAATTCCAGAGATCCAACAATAAGGGAAAAACTTCCAGGTATTCCTGGTGTAAATGAAAATCACAGTTCACAGTTGGTGCTATCCGCAGTGGGTCCGGTGCTCCCCCTCCTGTGTCCCCACTCACCAGAGACACTCACCCCTGCAGGGGTAAAGTGCATGTATAAACCAGGGCTGGTCCTCCAAACGGCTCTACCGTCCTTGTTCTCCTTAAGGGTGATCTCTAGTTCTGGGTGCCAGATGTCATCCACTGTTCCTAAGTCATCAAAGCAGAGGAACAAAAACCTTGCATAGCGTAGTAGGTGGTATAAAATATGTATTTATTAGCACTACCACTCAGTGGTGGGGTTCACAAAACCAAACAACAAAAAATCCAGAAATCCAGAAATACAAAAATGTAAAAATGTAAAATTAGCACTGGTCCAAGGTTGTGACCAGTACTACAAAAGAATTAAAAAGTAATAATAATAGAACTAAAAAACGCTGGCTGATAGGTCAGCGCAGCACACCACTGCCTGGAGTGTCTAACCAGCGTGGGAACGGCGTGCGTTCCACTTGCGGTCCAGCTGGTATATCCGGGAGCGTGTGCGTGAGTGTGCGTGTATCCGCTTTACGCACATTTCGTGTAGTTGCGTCTTCTGAAGCGGGGGCCCCGCTGTTGGTGTCGGCGACGGGAGGAACAGTGTCCCCCCTGTTGGTGTCGGCGACGGGAGGAACAGTGTCCCCCCTGTTGGTGTCGGCGACGGGAGGAACAGTGTCCCCCCTGTTGGTGTCGGCGACGGGAGGAACAGTGTCCCCCTGGTATGTGCCCCGATAAAAATCGCAGATCACGGACATTACTAGTAAAAAAGTAAATGATAATGAAAATGCCATAAAACTACCCCCTATTTTGTAGACGCTACAACTTTTGCGCAAACCAATCAATATACGCTTATTGTGGGTTTTTTTGTTTTTACAAAAATATGTTGAATACGTATCGGCCTAAACTGAGGAAACTTTTTTCTTTTTTTGTGGAATATTTATTTAAAAGAGTAAAAGATATTGGGCCATATCCACAAAGGAATTACGCCGGCGTATCTGCAGATACGCCGCCGTAATTTCAAATGTGCACTGTCGTATCTTTGCGCCAATTCTCAAAACAAGATACGCCGGAAAACATGGCTTAATTCGTCCGGTGTAACTTGCCTACGCCGGCGTATCGTGGGTGCCTAGTTACGCTGGGCGCATTAGTCATTCTCATTAAAAATATACAAATGAGCTAGATACGCCAATTCACGAACGTATGTGCGCCCGGCGCATTGATATACGTCTTTTACTTTAGGCGTATGAGTGGCGTAAAGTTACCCCTGCAATGTTAAGTATGGATGTCGGAACAGCATCGAATTGTACGTCGTTTGCGTAAGTCGTGCGCGAATAGGGCTGTGTGTAAGTTACGTTCACGTTGAAAGCATTGAGTATTTGCGACATGATTCAGAGCATGCGCACTGGGATATGTCCACGGACGGCGCATGCGTCCGTTCGGCACATCATTTACGTGTGGTCACCATTCATTTACATACAACACGCCCACTACCAGCCTACTTTGAATTACGCGCAATTACGCCGGCCCAAACTTAGGACGCAAGTGCTTTGTGAATACGGCACTTGCCTCTCTAAGTTGCGGCGGCGTAGCGTAAATAAGATACGCTACGCCCGCACAAAGATACGCCGCGATATGTGGATCCGGGCCACTGTGTGTGTTTTTTTTCTTCAAAATTGTTTTTTTTTTTTTTTGTTTATAGTACAAAAAATAAAACCTGCAGAGGTGATCAAATACCATCATCTATTTGTGGGGAAAAAAGGACCCAAATTTGGTTTGGGTACAACGTTGCACGGCCGCGCAATTGTCCGTTAAAGCGACACGTGCCAAATTGTAAAACCTGCTCTGGTTAGGAAGGGGGTGATATCTTCCGGGGCTGAAGCGGTTAATGAACCTGTGACAGTTCAGTCTTAGAAATGGCCAGTACTACTATTTCCGGTTATATTACTAGTTGCTCCTCTACAACACAATCTGTATGGTGTTAAAAGCATGAGAATAGCAAGCAATGCCCTTAATTACAAGAACTAGTAATGATAATTTAGCTATATCGGCCCTTTTAAGAGGTAATACAGAGCACCTTCATTGAAAAACGATTGCCAATCGCCAGCAACTGGCAGTTTTTAAAAATATTGGAGAAGATGCAGGCACATCTCTGTTTGTATCCCTACTTGTAACATCTGCTGTTTCTACCACTCAACCACTATTGACAGTCTGAAAAAAATAATTATAATTTTATTTTTTTATTTTTTAAGACTTTTTCAGAGCTTGCGGAGCAGGAGACGAGTACAATGATCTCCAGCACAGTTTCAATGAGGCGGTGTGGATACTGCTTGTTAAAAGTATGTCTGTGAGTAATACATTCCTCTGGCATTGCATGGATATTTATGTACAGATAAGGCCAGGATTTTTTGGACTGTATGGTAATGCTTTGTTAATAGAATTCCTAATAGCTTGGATACCAGCATACTTTCATAACTGTCAGATATGCATATTTTTAAAGTAAAGGTTTTTCCACTATCAGCCATAACCCAGGAAAAGCCCTTTTATTTCCAAATAATAGCCCAGTCACCTACCTTAATGGTATAAGAGTATGGTGATGGCCTATTAGCTTTTATTTATTAGTAAAGGTAATTTTATAGCACCATCAATTTACACAGAACTGTACACATGTATTGCACATTCACATCCGTCCCTGCCCTCAAGGAGCTTACAATCTAAGGTCCCTGACCCACATTCATACATACACTTACTAGGGGCCAATTAACCTACCAGCATATCTTGTGGGAGGAAACCTATGCAGGCACAGGGAGAACATGCAAACTCAAGACAGGTAGTGCCATGGTTGGTATTTAAACCAACAACCAGCTACTGGCCAGCTCAGTAGATTGCTTTAAAGCAGAGGTCTACCCAATTTTTTTTTTAAAAGCCAGCAGCTACAAATACTGCAGCTGCTGATTTAAAAAAAAAAATGGACACTTACCTGTCCAGTTTGCCCGCAATGTTGGCTGCCCCCGCCGCCATCCTCGGTGAAGGAATCGGGAAATTAAGTGTTGCCGCTTCACTGCCCAGTTCCCTACTGTGCACGCCCTCACTGGTCCCTCCTCTCTCCTGGGACCAGTGTGTTTCCCAGGAGATGGGGGGGTGTCACTCCCACGGGAGTCTATGTCTGGAAGTGGGTACAAATATCTTAGACAGGTATCTGCACCCCCCTCTCCCCTGAAAGGTGCCAAATGTGACACCAGAGGGGGAGGGGGTTCTGAAAAGAGTAAGTTCCATTTTCGAGTGGAACTCCGCTTTTAAGAAAGGCGTGGCTTCTTTCCTAAATGTACATAATATAACTGGGTACTAAAATTTATAGGTAAAGTTGATCCAGAGAAAATCAGATTGCCTCTCGGGGGATCAGGAAGGATTTTTTTCCCACTGCTGTAACAAATTGGATCATCGCTCTGCTGGGTTTTCTGCCTTCCTCTGGATCAACTGTGGGTATGGAGTTGGGTATATTGGATTGTACGATATTTTTTATTTTATTTACTTTTTTTTTTCAACTTGACTATGTAACTATGTAGTGTAACAAGCCTATCACTGTCAGGTGAAAGTGCTAACCAATTGGCCACTGTGCTGGCCAATTTTAGGTACATTTGGCATTGCTCTCTCCTCCACATTATAAAAAGACTGACCCACTGACTGTATAAGAATATAAGGACCTTAAAGCGGAGTTCCAGCCTGTAAAAAATAAATTCAAATAAATTCATTAGCTACAAATACTGTTGCTGCTGACTTTTATTAGCATTTACAAATTTGCAAAATTTGCAAATATCTCCTAAACCGTGTAGGTTTAGGAGATATTTGTTGCACCTACAGGTAAGCCTTAATCTAGGCTTACCTGTAGGTTAAAGTGTTCTGTAAGGGTTTACAACCACTTTAATACCGTGTATTTTAAAAGCTTGAAGTCTTTCTTTCTCGTACATCACGGGACACAGAGCGGCATATTCATTACTATATGGGTTATATGGAGTACCTTCAGGTGTGGACACTGGCAATCTCAAACAGGAAGTCCCCTCCCTATATAACCCCCTCCCCTAGAGGGAGTCCCTCAGTTTTTTCGCCAGTGTCTTAGGTGTTGGTCACGGAATAGCTTTGCTCCACATCCTTGGGATTAAGGGCGGGCTAACCGGATCTGTCCAAGGAGCCTCAGTGCCAAAGTGGACAGTACCCGGGCCCCAAACCGTGGGGTTTTGCCTATAATGCTCCTCTTTGGAGGGCTGGACCCTGGGCCCAGGACTTGGAGTTTGCAAAAACCATAAGTTCCTGTTTGCCAGGGTGCTATATAGGTCCAGGACAGTGGGTACCTTCATAGGACCCCAGGGCCTGAAGGTCTACTACGCTACCCACGGAGATGGGAGAAGATTGGATCAGTTTGCTGGACAAACATCCTGCAGCATGGAGCAGGTAAGGGGGAGCCTGCGGGACTTGGTTCGACAGCAGGCTCTCCGGGGTAACCTAAAAGGGGGGATAGCCTAAGTATGCTCTGCATGGGCAACCTTGTTCACTATGTCTGAAGAGAGACAGGATGACACCTTTTCTCCCCCATCACTAGGTTCCCCTGTCTAAGAATGTGTTGCTAGCTAACCTGCTGTTTTCTTCCTAGGACTAGTAAGGATCCCTAGGGGCCTTTTGGAGAGTCCTACCTGGCCGGGGGTTTGAATCTGCCGCCTGTTTCTGCAGTCCTGGATCTCCAGCAGCGCGGCTCCTCCATGTTCCTCCTGTTTCCGGCATACGCGCGCGGCGCGCACGTCTTATAGACGTTTTTCGCGCCGTTCACACAGGAGGGCGGGGGGGGGGGGGGCGTGCCTGCGGCGTCATACAGGGGCGCGCCTTGTGCTGTTATAGATCAGCAGGCATTGTCAGTGCTCAGTCTGAGGCTGATTTCAGAAGGAGAGGACGCAGAGCGGCAGAACAGTGACTCCCGGTGGCGGAAGAGGGGTAGTACATGCTGGACTTTGTTCCAATGCCTTTTTTGTTAAGCCAAGAAATTCCCCTTTTTGCAGCAGGTTGGAGGCTGGCAAACTAAGTTTGGGGTCACTGTATGTTTTAAAAAAGAAAATATATATAATATATATTTAAAAAAAAAAAAAAAAAGAGAAAAACATACGGGATCCCATCAGTTTTTGGGCATTAGTGATCTATTGTCCCCTAAGCTCTGGTTTTGTACTCCTGGCCACTACAGTCTGTTGTGTGGGCGGAGTCCCTCGATTTTGTATTATGGCTTCCAAAGGTTCGGGGTCAAAGGGTACAAAAAAGACCAAAAAACAAAGGGGTTCCCCTTCTGATTCTGATGATATGCCGATACTTTCCCCGCAACTTATTAACATAAGGAGCGCCTTGGATGAGCCATTAGGGGGATCTGGTGCGGAGGCTGGCCCAGATCAGCCCAGCCCTGTGTTTATCACAGAGGAGATGCTAGCCGTATCCCTAGGGGGGCTAGAAGAGAGAATAGCAGCATTGATCGCTAGAGCTATTCCTGGTAAGAAACGGGTTAGATCCCCATCACCAAGAGGTGTATCCTCAGATGCTGAGATTCTCTCTCCGGAGGAATTAGAATCACAGGAGGATCAACTAGACCTGAACCAAGAGGGTTCAGGGATTGAGGGATCTGCCTCTGAGGAACCATTTTCAGACTCCAGACAGAAAGATTGTGGGTACAGTCTTTGACGGACATGGTCCGCTCGGCATTTAGTTTACCATTGCCAGAGCCTCAGGTTCCTCCGGTATCCTCTCTGGGCTCTTTAAAAGCTCCGTTAAGCAACGCAGTTTTTCCAGCTCTTTCCTGTCTCGGGGCCCTCAAATTCCAGGCAGTATCGACGGCCGCCTGCACGATCCAACTTTAACAGTAGATCGCAGGGACAGGCCCCTGGGGGTAAGAGGCCATGGTATCGCAAGCCGACAAAGACAGCCCCTAAGTCTGCCTTATGAAGGGGCGCCCCCACTCTCGCGGGTGGGGGGAAGGCTTCGTTTCTTCTCAGAAGTTTGGGAAGCCAAGATCCCCGACAAATGGGTCCGGGCATCTGTAACCACAGGTTACAGACTGGAGTTTCTAAGGTATCCTCCGCCTCATTTTCAAGAATCAAGGCTACCAAGGGATCCAGCAAGGAAGGCCTCAATGCTGGCAGCTTTGGATCACCTGCTTTGCCAGGACGTAATAATAGAGGTGCCAGCCCAAGAGCAAGGGCTAGGTTTCTATTCCAATCTCTGTCATACCAAAGCCCAACGGCGATGTCAGGCCAATCTTGGACCTAAAGGGGTTAAACGGTTACCTAAAGGTTCGTTCCTTCCGGATGGAATCCATCCGGTCAGCAGCCGCCGCGCTTCAGAAAGACGATTTTCTGGCTTCCATAGACATAAAGGATGCTTACCTTCATGTACCAATCTTTCAGTCGCATCAAAGATTTTTACGCTTCGCGGTGGGGCAGCGACACTTCCAATTCAGGGCGCTCCCCTTCGGGCTGGCCACGGCCCCCCGGGTATTCACGAAGATCCTAGCCCCAGTTCTGGCCAATTTAAGGATCCAAGGGGTCACAGTCCTAGCATACTTGGACGACCTTTTAATCATAGATCACTCACGACCGGGTCTGCAAAAGGCAGTAAACCTTACGGTTCGGTACCTCGAAGAATTCAGCTGGGTCCTAAACCGGGGAAAGTCAGCGTTCCAGCCTACAAAGCAGTTGGAATACCTCGGCATGAGGTTAGACACAGAACAGCAAAGAGTGTTCCTGCCCCTGGTAAAGATCGAGGCTATCAAGGGGCTGGTTCAGTTTGTTCTAAACAAGAAAAAACCAACTATTCGCCTGTGTATGCGATTACTAGGCAAGCTAGTGGCCACGTTCGAGGCAGTACCATACGCTCAGATCCACACTCGCGTCCTACAGGCAGCCATTCTAGCAGCCTGGGGCAAGAGGGCACATGCCTTAGAGTCCCCTTTGACGCTATCATCAAGGGTCCGACAAAGCCTGGCCTGGTGGTTGAACCCCCAGAATCTTCTAAAAGGAAGATCCTTCAGCCCTGTTGTCTGGAAGGTAGTTACCACAGACGCCAGCCTGGCAGGCTGGGGGGGCGGTCTTCGAGGGGTCCTCTCGCCAGGGAACTGGGGTGAAAGCAGAGAGGCAGCTCCCCATCAATATCTGGGAGATCAGAGCTGCTCGCCTAGCCCTTCTGGCATGGACCTCCAGATTAAAGGGGTTCCCGGTGAGAATCCAGTCAGACAATGCCACGGCGGTGGCATACATAAACCACCAAGGGGGAACCAGGAGTCGGGCCGCTCAGAGGGAGGTGAGCTTGATTTTTCAGTGGGCAGAGGTTCATGTACCCTGCATTTCGGCGATATTCATTCCCGGAGTGGACAACCTGCAGGCAGACTTCTTAAGTCGCCAGAGTCTGTCGCCAGGGGAGTGGTCTCTGCATCCCCAGGTCTTTCAGACAATCTGCCAGAGGTGGGGAATGCCAGACGTAGATATAATGGCATCCAGGTTCAACAAGAAACTAGACAGGTTCGTGTCTCGAACGAGGGATCCTATGGCCTGCGGAACCGATGCGTTGCTTTGCCCTTGGCATCAATTCAAACTTCTATATGCATTTCCTCCGCTACAGTTACTCCCTCGCCTGTTGCGCAAGATCAGAGTGGAGCACAAGCCAGTCATTTTAGTAGCTCCGGCTTGGCCCCGGAGGACTTGGTACTCACTAGTCCTGAAGATGGCAGTGGGAGACCCTTGGACTCTTCCTCTACAACCAGACCTACTCTCACAAGGCCGATCCTCCACCCTACATTACGGCGTCTAAATTTGACGGCCTGGAGGCTGAATCCCTGATTCTCAGGGGTAGAGGTCTGTCTAGGCAGGTAATCCCTACCCTGATTAGGGCTAGAAAGCCGGTCTCCAGGGTGATTTATTACAGGGTGTGGAGGAACTACGTAGGCTGGTGTGAATCCAAAAGATGGAATTCCCGCAAATATACTATTGATAGGGTGTTAAGTTTTCTCCAGCTAGGAGTGGATAAAGGCCTGGCACTAAGCACAATCAAGGGACAGATCTCAGCTCTGTCAGTGTGGTTTCAGAGGCCGCTGGCCACCCACTCGCTGGTAAAGACCTTCTTACAGGGGGTCTTGCGTATTAATCCTCCTGTCAAGTCACCACTTTGTCCATGGGACTTAAATCTTGTTCTGTCATCCCTACAGAAACAACCTCTTGAGCCGTTGGCTGAGGTACCTTGATTTTACTGACTAGAAAGTCGGTATTTCTGATCACCATAGTTTCGGCCAGGAGAGTATCGGAATTGGCAGCCTTATCTTGTAAGGAACCATATCTCATTTTGCATAAGGATAGGGCGGGTTTCCGTCCTCATCCTTTCTTTCTACCAAAGGTTATATCCAGTTTCCACCTGAACCAGGATGTGGTACTTCCATCCTTCGTCCAAAACCCACCTCTAGAAAAGAGGGGTTGCTGCATACGTTGGATATTGTCAGGACCGTAAGGGCCTATCTTAAAGCTACAGAGAAGGTTCGGAAAACAGATGTGGTGTTCGTTTTACCGGAAGGGCCCAAGATGGGTCAGGCAGCTGCTTGATCCACCATCGCAAGATGGATTAAACAATTAATTGTTCGGGCCTGCGGTTTGAAGAGGTGCCTCCTCCTTTGTCGGTAAAGGCCCATTCTACCAGGGCCAGGGGCACCTCCTGGGCAGCACATCATCAGATCTCTATGGCTCGAATATGCAAGGCAGCAACGTAGTCATCAGTCCACACGTTTACAAAATTTTATCAGTGGACGTAAGAAGGAATGCGGATACAGCCTTTGGGCAGTCGGTACTACAGGCCGCGATTCAAGCTCCTCAGGATCTGAGGGGGCTCCTTGATTTGATTTGAGATTTACATTTCTCGTTTAAGTTGGATTTACTAGTATCTGAGTATACCTCTAAAATTAAATCCTTCTTTGGAAGATGTCTCCCTCCCCTCATTAAAGCATTGCTTTCGGACATCCCATATAGTAATGAATATGCCGCTCTGTGTCCCGTGATGTACGAGAAAGAAAAAGGGATTTTTAAATACAGCTTACCTGTAAAATCCTTTTCTTGGAGTACATCACGGGACACAGAGCTCCCACCCCTCTTTTGGGTGACCATTTTGGGAGGCATACTGCTTGCTACAAAACTGAGGGACTCCCTCTAGGGGAGGGGGTTATATAGGGAGGGGACTTCCTGTTTGAGATTGCCAGTGTCCACACCTGAAGGTACTCCATATAACCCATATAGTAATGAATATGCCGCTCTGTGTCCCGTGATGTACTCCAAGAAAAGGATTTTACAGGTAAGCTGTATTTAAAAATCCCTTTTTTGTGGTATTTGTGGATGAGGCTCTTTATCTTCTCAGGTGGTAAAGCTGTCCATTCCTCTTGTCAAAAAGCCTCCAGTTCCTGTAAATTCTTTGGCTGTCTTGTATGAACTGCACATTTGAGATCTCCCCAGAGTGGCTTAATGATATTGAGGTCAGGTGGCCACTCCAGAACTTCATTTTATTCTGCTGTAACCAATGACAGGCTGACTTGACCTTGTGTTTTGGATCATTGTCATGTTGGAATGTTCAAGTACGTCCCATGCGCAGCTTCCTGGCTGATGAATACAAATATTCCTCCAGTATTTTTTGATAACATACTGCATTCATCTTGCCACCAATTTTGACCAAATTTCCTGTGCCTTTGTAGCTCACACTTCCCCAAAACATCAGCAATCCACGGTAGGATTTCACAGTAGGAATGGTGTACCTTTCATCATAAGCCTTGTTGACTCTTCAAATGTAGTGTTTATGGTTGTGGCCAAAAAGCAACATTTTGGTCTCATCAATCCCAACAACTTTGTGCCAGAAGGTTTGAGGTTTGTCTCTGTGCTGTTTGGCATATTGTAAGCAGGATACTTTGTAGCATTTGTAATGGCTTTCTTCTAGTGACTTGACCATGCAGCCCTCACCCCTTTTCCAGTGCCTCCTTATTGTGCATCTTGAGACAGCCACACGTTTTCAGAGAGTCCTGTATTTCACCTGAATTTATTTGTGGGTTTTTCTTTGCATCCCAAACAATATTCCTGGCAGTTGTGGCTGAGATTTTAAGTAAGAGATGATACAGCTCTAAGAATTGCTGATCCCTTGGCTTTGCTTCTGTCCCACTAACCCAAAAGGGTGCTGGCTATGCACAGGTGCATTGGATAGAAGAAGATCCTGGACTGCCGCACTCCTTAAAACGATGTCTTAATTGTACAAATGAAATCCAAAAAACAACCAAAGTGATGCAGTCAAAATGAAGTGAACAACAGGAAAAAGGTGGCTGACATGTTTTACATCATGTGATGCTTACTCATAGTTTGTGACTGAAATTTTAGTTGGTCTACCTGACCGTGGTTTGGATTCAACAGAACCCCTCATTTTCCTTTTCTTGATTACAGTTTGAACACTGCTGATTGGCATTCTCAATTCCTTGGATATCATTTAATATCCATTTCCTGTTTTATACAGTTCAACTACTTTTTCCCCGCAGATACTTTGACAATTGTTTTACTTTCCCCATGACTCAGAATCTAGTAACATCAGTGCGGCACTGGATGAAAGATGCAAGAGTCTGTTAGGCATCCAGAAACTCATTGACCTTTTATACGCACACTAATTACAAGCAAACAGATCACAGGTGAGGATGGTTACCTTTCATATCCATTCATACCCCTTTGTGTCAGCTTGTGTGCATGTTATCAGGCCAAAATCACCAGGGTATGTAAACTTTTGATCATTACAGCGCTGCATATTTTATGTTTATTGCTTTGGAGGATTGGATGTATTGCCTTTTTTTGCTAGCAGCTGTTACTTCATTTATTATTTCAATTTTGTTGTCACAGTTTCCATCTTCCCCTTTAAGCTGTGGAATGACCCAACAGTCTCTGTATTTTTGTGTCTGGTTTGCCTAGGGCTGGACATTTTTACCAGGCTGCAGTTTTTGAGGCCAATAGGTGTCGTGCATTCACATGTGCTGGTAACAATCTTGCTGAAATGACAAGAATACAAGAACAAAGACTACCTCACTAATATGTTGCTGCTGCTTCACATTCCAGTAAGGTGATCAAGCTGTGGGGTTATCACAGCAGAGAACATTCAGGCCACATGGCTGGCTGTGCTTTGTGGGTAGGGCTATGTAAACTTCTGAATGGAATGGAAAGGGGGAAAAAAAACGAAAAAAACACTTTAATCTGTTTTTTTACAGCGGCCAATGAGGGCCAGACATTGTAAATCATGTAATCACTGTGTGAGAAGGTATGATCATCATTGTCCCTGGATTGAGAACTGCGTTGGAGAGAAGAACCATCGAGTCTTTATGTTATATCTGGTTGTCCAGCTTGTTGCTCTTCTATGGGCCTTCCACTTAGCTTGGTAAGTAGATATTTCTGTTCCAGACTACTAGTAGAAATGAGAGAGAAGGCACCTCCAGATTATAAACTGTGTAATTCTTAATTTACAACAGACACATGTATCCACTTACATCTAATTACTGTGTATCCGGCACAAGTCCTATAACTGGCCTATAGTGTGGCGTCAATCCGCAATAGGTACAGGCTGTGATGGTTCTCCTGTCACTGTTTATCTCCGTCCTCTCGGCTAACAGGAAAACCAGATGGTCAGGATGCTGAGATCGAAGCTTGGAGCGCAGCGTCGGACACGATGAAGTCACGGGCAGTAGTAAAAGTGACAACGTTTTGGAGCATGCGCCCTGAGTTACCAAGCGCGCTCCTTTTTCAAGCATTGAGCAGTGATTTTAATAATGCTTAAAGTGAAACATAAAAAATTTAATATTTCTTTAAATATCGTGCCTTGGGGGGTGTCTATAGTATGCCTATAAAGTGGCACATTTTCCCGTAGGTTAGAAATGGCATTTATAAAGGAAAAAAGTAATTTAAAACTGATGGGCTGTAATGAATTGTCGGGTCTCTGCAATATACATAAAACTCATTGAAAAAAACGGTCTGATATGAATATCAAGGGGGACCCCTGAACCAAAAATGTAAAAAAAGGTCTGGTATGAATATTAAGGGGAGCCCTGCGCCAAATATATCTTATCTGAGGACGCAACCTGGCAGGCCATAGGAAAAGAGGGGGGACAAGAGAGTGTGCGCCCCCCCCCCCAGAACCATACCAGACCACATGCCCTCAACATGGGGAGGGTGCAGGGCCGGTGCTAGCGCAAGGCAACTATGGCACTTACCTTATGGCGCCAGTGCCAGCCAGGGGAACAGGGCGGAAAACTCAACACAGAAAATCCGAGACAGCTGCGAGGGTGCAGTTGACCCAGGCGCCACAGAGGTGGTGGCGCTCAAGCGCCAGAGTGCTCACTGCTCCCCTCCCTCCTCCTCCTCTCCTTGTCGGCGTCTCACTGCGCCGCAGCACCAGTCATTGTGAGCCGCTCTCTATCCCCGGCCAGTCACAGATTCGGTGTAACGATCTTCTTCTCCAGCCGGGCGCCGTACCCCACACTGTCCTCTCAGGCTCTCCTCTCCAGCTGCCACCCTGGTGGGGTTGTCACTCGGTATTAATAGAGGGGGGGGGGGAGGTCTGCTAATGAAGGAATGTACCTGAAAATATTTTTAAACATATTGTAAAATATATTAAATTAAATCTGGTGAAAGTGTTGGAAATATGTGCACAGTGTGCAAATATATCCTTGTATTACGTTTCGTGCAAATATGCCCTTTTCCTAAATTATGTACAACAATTTTTCACATTGGGACGCATTAATTGGATGTTTTCTTTGTTGTTTCACGTTGGGACTTTTCTTTCTCTTTTTTTTTGTTGTTCCATATTCGAACTTTTATAAGGGTTTTTTGCACATTGCATGTTAATATTTGCCTTACATCCTAGCATTTGAAGAGGGTGATTTTACATATTATATATATATATATATATATATATATATATATATATATATATATATATATATAGCAAATTTTTTGTACATAATTTAGGAAAAGGGCATATTTGCACATTTTTATTATGCTTATTTTGCACGTAACCTAATATTTATTAAGGATATATTTGCACACTGTGCACATTCTTTCACCGGATTTAATCAAATTGAATATATTTTACAGTATGTTTAAAAATATTTTTTGAGTGAATCAGCGCAGTGAAATTTTTTGGTACATACTTTTTCACTTCCTTTTGGAGGTGCACATACTACTGCAGCGGATCGTTGATATCAACTCTCTCTTGCGCCGGTTTATATTATTTTGTTAATGAAGGAATCTATACTAATGAAAGGGGGGGGCGAGTCTGTACTAATGGAGGGGGGGGGAGTCTGTACTAATGGAGGGGGGGGGGGTCTGTACTAATGGAGGGGGGGGGGGGTCTGTACTAATGGAGGGGGGGGAGTCTGTACTAATGGAGGGGGGGGGGGGGGGGAGTCTGTACTAATGGAGGGGGGGGGGAGTCTGTACTAATGGAGGGGGGGGGGGGAGTCTGTACTAATGGAGGGGGGGGGGGAGTCTGTACTAATGGGGGGGGGGAGTCTGTACTAATGGAGGTAGGGGAGTCTGTACTAATGGAGGGGGGGGGGGGGGGGAGTCTATACTAATGGAGGGGGGGGGAGTCTGTACTAATGGAGGGGGGGGGGGGGGGGGCGGGGGGGGGGGAGTCTGTACTAATGGAGGGGGGGGGGAGGGGTCTGTACTAATGGAGGGGGGGGGGGGGAGTCTGTACTAATGGAGGGGGGGGGGGGGGAGTCTGTACTAATGGAGGGGGGGGGGGGGTCTGTACTAATGGAGGGGGGGGGGGGGGGGGGGGGGTCTGTACTAATGGAGGGGGGGGGGAGTCTGTACTAATGGAGGGGGGGGGAGTCTGTACTAATGGAGGGGGGGTTCTACTAATGAAGGGTGGGTGGTATCTTCTAATGGAGGGGGGTGGTTAGTCCTGGGTGGTTTGTCCTGGGGGGCAGTAGTGTGCATGGGCTGCCACTGCGGGCGGCATCTGAAGAATGAGTCCACACCACGCACACCTGCAGAGCTGCCGCCGAGACTTACAAGGCTTCAGAATCAGGTAAGGGGCCCTGTTTTAAAGTTTTCTGTTTAAAAAAAACACCAAATCCCTGCAATAATATATTAAGCAGCCTGTATAATGTATTATTGCTGGGATTTGTAGTCCTCTGTAACTGCTGGTATTCTGCATTGCATGTTTTATAATGTCTCATTGCTGGGATTTGTAGTCCTCTGTAACTGCTGGTATTCTGCATTGCATGTTTTATAATGTATTGCTGGGATTTGTTGTTCCTCTATAGCTGCTGGTATTCTCCATTGCGGTATGTATAATGTATTGCTGGGATTTGTTGTTCCTCTATAACTGGTCAGTGGTAATCTGCATTGCGTAGTAGAATCATTATACAATGCAATGGAGAATACCAGCAGTTGGAGGACTACAAATCCCAGCAATAGTACATTATACATCGCAATGCTGAATAACGCCATCTATGCGATCTTTCTCTGTAAAAGACAAAAAAGTTAAACGATCACTTTAAGCATCAAAACCATTAAAGCTTAATGGAGCACAGATATAATGTATGTTGTGCGTGCGCGGGGGTTTGGCGGCAAAATGCACCTTCGCCTTAGTTGGCAAAAATCCTTGCACTGTCCCTGGGAGGGTGCTTTGGGGTCTGACCCCAAAGCACCTTGTCCCCTTGCCCGGTGGTTGTGGGGTCTACAGGCGGGGGGCTTATTGGAACCTGGGAGCCCCCTTTAACAAAGGGACCCCCAGATTCCACCCCCCCCCCCCCGTGTGAATTGGTAATGTGTACATAGTACCCCTACCATTTCACACAAAAAGTGTCATTTTTTTTTTAAAAGGCAACAGACCACTTAGGACAAGTCCTTTATTAAAAAAAAAAAATGTCCAGCGATGTAAATCCACACCGCCTGACGTGTCAAAAATAAATATAAAAAAAAGCCGTAACCGCTCCGCCTCCATGGGAGAGTTTCGCCAAGAGATGCTTCTTCTCATGTCTGACAGCTGTTATATAGCTGAGGGGGGGGCCACCCGGTGACTTAAACGGGTGACCCGCCCCCTCTGATGCCACAGGGGTTTCCTCAGCTATATAACAGCTGTCACCGGAGGGAGAAGCATCTCTCGGCGGGAGTCTCCCGTGGAGATGTGGTGACGTGGATTTACATCGATGGACTTTTTTTAAATAAAGGACTTGTCCCAAGCTGTCTTTTTTTTTTTTTTACACATTTTTTTTGGGTGAAATGGTAGGGATACAATGTACCCGTTACTAATTCACATAGGGGGGTTGGGATCTGGGGGTCCCCTTGTTAAAGGGGGCTTTCAGATTTAGATAAGCTTCCCCGCCCACAGACCCCCACAATCACGAGCAAGAGTTGTGGGGATGAGGTGCTTTGGGGTCAACAAACCCCATGTTAAGGGCATGTGGGCCTGGTATGGTTTCCTGCAACCTACCAGGTTGCATGCTTCGATAAGGGTCTGGTATGGATTCTTGGGGGGGACCCCTACGCCATTCTTTTTTTATTTTGGTTTGGGGTTCCCCTTAATATTCATACAAGACCCAAAGGCCCTGGTAATGGACTGGGTGGAACCCATGCCGTTTTTTCAATGAGCTTTATCTACATTGGCGAGACCCGACAAAAAAAAAATCCTTTTTTACCTTTTAGACATGTAATTTTGCTGCGGGACTGTTCTAAACACCGGAAAAATGTGCCACTTTACAGTCCTACTATAGACACCCCCCCCCGTATGATATTTAAAGTAAGATTTCATTTTTATTGTTTCACTTTAAAGCGGAGCTCCACCCAGGATAACAACATTTTACAATGTTGTTTGAAAAAAAAAAACCTGAAAAAAATAAAAATAAAAACTCATCCCATAATAGCTGTTGCTATGCGGAAGTCCGTAATCTGCCTCTTCCTGAACCGCGTGTGTTTTCTTCTTGCTCTTCTCCTTGTGAATGGGGCGCGCTGCTTCCTGGTAACTGTGTGTGTTCTCAGAGAGCAGCCGCCCATTCACAAGCCAGCGTGAGACTCACGCAGGCACAGTAGGAAATGGGCAGTGAAGCCGTACGTCTTCACTGCCTGTTTCCCATAGTGTGAATGGCGGCGCGGGACCCGGAGCGATCGTGGGACCGGCATCGGGGGGGGCCATCAGCGCGGGCGCCTAGGACAGGTAAGTGTCCTTATTTAAAGTCAGCAGCTACACTGTTAGTAGCTGCTGACTTTAAAAAAAAAAATTCCCGCGGCTGGAGCTCCGCTTTAAGAATGATTAAAATCACTGCAGTTTTTAAATTTTTTCTTGCATTGATACATGTCCCCTGCGGTAGTACCCGGGTCCTCAAACACTTTTTTTGCCTGTTCGCAGGTTCTGGTGCAAACTGAACTGGGGGGGGGGGGTTTATGGGCTCATCCTTAGATTGTAGATACCGATCTGCTTATATCCCAAATATTTACTGCTGCTCAGAGCTTTAGCAAAATGGCAGCCTCCAGCAAGAAGAAGCCGGAGCAAAATAATTTTTGGTAGAAAAATGATTAATGTGGAATGTATATTTCTTGCCAAAGAATATTATTTTATTAATTATAGTTGTTATAGGTAAAGTTCCACTTAAATAAAGATGAGGGGGTGATAGAACAGGTCCTCGTTTAAATCTTAAGTCCCCTCTGTAAAGAGATTCAGAAAGTTTCCTCTGTAGATCAGTGTTTGGCATTTGTTCTACTTTTAATGTTCCAGACTGTTAGTAAAAAAAAAATATGCAAAGATTAACCCCAGAAACTTCTGTTAATAGTGACAACACTGAAAGGTCTGTATGCAGCGGAAGGGTTGCTACTCTTAAGGAGTGCCATTGCAGTACAGTACAAACAAATGTGCCAATGCACAGGGCATCAGCACATTCGGATCACGAGTAGAGTGGGGGTGCCAAACAGATGAACAGCCTTCTGTGCGCAGCCCACAGCCTATGATGGACATGAAGCAGATCCTCACCAGTGTTAATTTTGGCAGCAAATTTTGATTTAGTTTTAGTCCCCACTTTAGTCTTCTGCAATTGTTTTAAATCAAATGGGTGTAATTAACCCCTTCCCTACCGGCGTATAGGGGAATCACGTCATGGTGATCCCCTTGCCGATGAGACCGGACGTTGCACAACGTCCTGTCTTCACGGCGTTCTAGGGCGCGCGCGCCCGCGGCACCACCCGCGATCCCGCGCGCCCCGCGGCACCACCCGCGATTCCCGCGCGCGTGCCCGACGGCCGTGATTGCCGCCGGGCACCCGCGATTTCCGGAAATCACGCAGGAGTGTGGATCTGTGTGTGTAAACACACAGATCCACCTCCTGTCAGCGGTGAGGAGACTGATGTGTGTTCCCAGTACAGAGGAACACACATCGATCTCCTCCCCCTGTGAGTCCCCCTCCCCCTACAGTTAGAACATACTTTAGGACACATTTTAACCCCTTCAGCGCCCCCTAGTGTTAACCCCTTCCCTGCCAGTCACATTTACACAGTAATTAGTGCAGTTTTTATAGCAATAATCGCTGTGTAAATGTGAACGGTCCCAAAAACGTGTCAAAAGTGTCCGATATGTCCGCCGCAATGTCACGGTCACAAAAAAAAAAACGCAGATCCCCGCCATTACTAGTAAAAAAAATTAAATAAAAATGCCATAAATCTATCACCTATTTTGTAGACGCTATAACTTTTGCGCAAACCAATCAATATACGATTATTGCGTTTTTTTTTTTACCAAAAATACGTAAAATACGTATCGGTCTAAACTGAGGGGAAATTTTTTTTTTTTTTTTAAAAATATTGTGAGATGTATTAAATAAAAAGGAAAAAATATTGTGTTTTTTTTAAAATTGTCGCTCTTCTTTTGTTTATAGCGCAAAAAATAAAAACCGCAGAGATGATCAAATACCACCAAACGAAAGCTCTATTTGTGTGGGGAAAAAAACATAATGATTTAATTTGGGTACAGTATTGCCTGACCGCGCAATTGTCATTCAAAGTGCAACAGCGCTGAAAACTAAAAATTGGTCTGGGCAGGAAGGGGGTGAAAATGCCCTGTATGGAAGGGGTTAAATTGTAATGCATTAGTTAAAGCGGAGCTCCACCCAGAAAAACAACATTTTCCCATGTTGTTTAAAAAAAAAAAACCTGAAAAAAAAATAAAAAATACTCACCCGAAATACCTGTTGCTATGCGGAAGTCCGTAATCTGCCTCTTCCACACCGCGGTGCCTTTTCTGCTTGTCCTTCTCCTTGTGAATGGGGCGCGCTGCTTTCTGGGAACTGTGTGTGTTCTCAGAGAGCAGCCGCCCATTCACAAGCCAGCGTGAGACTCACGCAGGCGCAGTAGGAAATGGGCAGTGAAGCCGTACGGCGTACGTACGTGTGAATGGCGGCACGGGACCCGGAGCGATCGTGGGACCGGCATCGGGGGGCCCATCAGCGCGGGCAAGTAGGACAAGGTAAGTGTCCTTATTTAAAGTCAGCAGCTACACTGTTAGTAGCTGCTGACTTTAAAAAAAAAAAAAATCGCAGCTGGAGCTCCGCTTTAAAGTGGAGTTCCACCCTCTTAACACTTTGAGGCACCCCCTGTAGGTCTGTCCCCTTTAATTGATTTGGCATATGAATTTTTTAAACTCGGTGTTATTTCACTGTTTATTTCTCGTTCCGGCCGCAGCAGACTCAGCGAGTCATCCACGGACCGCTATGCCTTCTGGGAGATGTTTGTCATCAATTCTAAAAGGCATAGCCGTTGACGCATCATATTCGGCTCCCTCATCACAGACTGCTCTGGAAGTGCTGCGGCGGCCAACTGCACATGCGCGATGCGTTCCAAAGCATTTACTACACTGCACACCAGCGAAGCTGTCATTCAGAGCGACGTGGACTTAGAGGTAAGTGGCCAGTGGGCCTCACGTCCTCGCTTCGCTTGGACGGCTCGGTCCGCTCGCTCGGCCTCCTGGCTCTTTTTTTTAACATCTTCCAATCCAATCCACGGGGATGTTAAGGAAAGAGCCTGGATGCCGAACGAGGTTTCTCTGGTGTGTACTGCCGTAAATGCATTGGAACGCATCGTGCATGCGCAGTTGGCCGCCCAGCACTTCCACAGCAGTCTGTGATGGGGAGCGGAGTATGACGATACACCGTCCCTGGGCTGTAACATCGTGTTATTTACAAACCGGAAATGACGCCGGCGCCATTTTAACTGAGGGCAACCAGGCTATTGTTCATCTAGTGTCCCTAGCAGCAAGATCGTCTGCTGAGGATAGCAGTTCAATGTGCTAGGGCGATTTGGTGACGGGGCGATACGATTTGATGCAATTTGGAGGGGGCAATGCAATGTGCTGCGGCGATGCGATTTGGTAGGGGCAATGTGATTTGGTGGCGCCGGGGCGGGGGGGCGCGATTATTGTGATGCGATTTGGGGGGTGGGGGGGGGTGATGCGATTTGGTGGGGGTGGGCGGGGGGCAATGCGATGTGCTGGTGTGTGATGCCAATTTGGTGGGGGGGGGCAATGGCAATGTACTGGGAGGTGATGCAATTTGGTAGCGGGGAGATGCGTTGTGCTGGTGCAACATGTGATGCGATTGTGCCGGAGGGGGGGGGCAAATACAATGTGCTGAGGCGATGCAATTTAGGGTGGCGGGGGTGCGATGGGTGAGCGGGGGTGATGCGATCTGGCGGGGGGGACAATGCAATGTGCTTGGGCGATTGCAAATTTGGTGGGGGGGGGCGATGCAATGTGCTGGTGCGATGTGATGCGATTTGGTGGAGCAGTGCAACTGCGATGCAATTTGGCGGGGGGCAATGCGACCGTGCTTGGACGTTGCGATTTTTAGTGGGGGTCCTTGCTCGATGTGCTCTGCGATTTGGTGGGGGGCCTTGCGATGTGCTGCGATTTTTGGAGGGGGCTCAATGCAATGTGCTGGGGCGATGCAATTTGGTAGGGGCAATGCGATTTTTGGTGGGGGAGTGTTGATGTGATGCAATTGGTGGGGGGGTGATGCGATGTGCTGGGGTGATGCAATTTGGTGGCGGGGGAGATGCCGTTGTGCTAGTGCGATTTGGTGGGCGGCCACTGCCAATGTGGCTTGGGCGATTGCAATTTGGT
>JAJQKJ010000903.1:0-138416 GCA_029574335.1 Rana kukunoris
TTATAACTAAATCGTGATCATCACCCTCTCACAGTATGATGGAGGCATTTCTCCCCTCCACCAACGATGTCTCCTCGTACAGCTCGAGCCAGGTCCGGGCCCACGAGGTCCCTCATGGGCTTAATAGAGTCAAGTGCTGTAGGAGACCATCGCAAACCCGGCGGTCCTGCCCTGCCTAAAGGATTTATCGCTGTGTGCAAGCTCCTCCAACACCAGGGGTGGCGTTGACGGCCGATGAACCTTGCAGGATCAATTTGGTTAGTGATACCTGACAGGCACCTGTCGGCTGCCTCCGTGTCCGTTTCTTTCGGGGAGGTAGAGGTTGGTGTAGTAGTAGTCTTCAACACTTGCATTACAAGCCTCCTTCCCCTTCTGGAGTGTTCCGGTCTCGTCACGCAGCTTGGCAAGGGAGTGTGTCCCGAGTGGAGTTTCCTGAAAAAGAAAGCGTTACACCTTCTCACCTTTCTCAATGTTCTCCACCTTGGGCAGGAAGACAATGTGCCTGGATTCTTCCCCGAAGTACCCCTGAGGCTCTTCTTGGCGTCCTCCAGGTCGTGCCTAACGTCCCAGCCGCAGTGGTGAAGGTCCTGCAGGGACTGCAACTGACGTTGCAGTCTCCTGAGTTCCTTCTTCCTTGCACACACTTGCTGTCGTCCCCTTGCCTGAAAGAAGCTGCGCAGCTTAACTTTCACAACCTCCCACCAATCACTTACCTTGCTGAAGAATCTCTTTTAACTCCGTCCAGGAGGCGTAGGCCTCCCGGAGTTCCCCCATCAATTCCTCATTTTCCAGCAGGGTGCAATTCAGCTTCCAGGAAACCTGGTCCGTGGGCAAAGCCCTCGCCCCAGTTCACCCCGAAAGCGAATAGCCCTGTGGTCAGAGAAAAAAGCAGGGGATCATGGAGAACTCACGATGCTTGACTGTTCTTGAAGTGAGCACAAAGTCAATCCTGGAACGCACAGATCCATCGGGTCCGGGCACCATGAATATTCACGGTACCTTGCCCTATGGATCCCACGGCGTCCTGTAGGGAAGCCTCCGAGATCATCTCCTTGAGCAGCCTAGAAGTACCATCAAGTTTTGCGTATATGCTGGAACTGCCCCATCCTCCTCTATCGGACAGTTAAAATCACCGCGACAGCCATACACTACTGGTCTGGTGGTGACAAGTTGCGTCCGCAGGGTCTGGAAAAGTTCCAGGCGCGCATTCGTCTCCGGGGGAAGCGTACACGTTGATGAGCCTAATTGGCTCTCCCGCCCATGAGCCGTCTATGACAAAAAGGCGGCACAGACTAGCTCATGGATGGAGTCAACCGTGAAGCATCCACCCCTGATAAGAATGGCTACCCCTGCAGATTTGCAATTGCCACCCCCGGACCAGTAGGAGGGACCGAGGGTCCACTGAGAGGTCAAATGGGTGTACCTTCTCAAAGGAGAAGAGCGCACTCCTGGAGCATATAGACATCACTCTGATTGGTAGAAAGAAAGTCAGCACGCTTGCCTTCTAGAGGTATCCTTGATACTCTCACATTATATGGAAAAGATTGAGATCTCAGCCATAATGAAAAAGGGGTATGAGGTCTAGTTAGCAAGGGGCGGAAACTTATACTCCCCCGCAGGGGGGGTTGACTCCTCCATTTCCTCAGCTGGCTGTTCTGGGTTCTGGGTTAGACCCAGTTCCTCTAGGACCTCGTCCATTATTTCCTGATTGAGGTTGACGGTGGAGTTAGGCACAGTGTTGGCCATAATCTCCTCCTCGTCTTCCTCACCTGCAGACTCCAGGTCCTCCACTACTTGCCCTGGGCCAGCACTTTCGTGCTGGGCCCCGTTGGGCCGTTTAGTGGAGGCAGCGGGTTGCTCTGCCGTTGGGCTCACAGTCTTCCGTTTCCGGCTTCCTGTTGGGCCACTGACAGGGGTGGAAGGGGGAGGGCGGGGAAAGTCCTCCATGGAGGACAGGTCCGGGGGTGGGCAGCGGGATGGGAATGGTCTCCTCTGGCACAGAGGTGGTGGGTGGGGGTGTACCAGAGGAGGGGACAGGGGCAGGGGCAGGGGTGGGGACAGGGGCAGGGGCTGACTTACCTGTGGCCTTGCGAGGCTCACTCCGTTTCTTCTCTGGTGGCTTCTTCCCGGAGATAGAGGCTGACTTACCCTGGATCAGGGCTCCAGCGTAGGTCGGGGTCCTCTGGGGGCATTGCCTGAAGACATGCTCTGCCAAACCGCAGAGGTTGCAGGTTTTGGACCTCGGACAGTCCTTGGTCTCATGGCCTACAACCCGACAGAACCTGCAAGAAAGTTCTGTGCAATCCTTTCCCATGTGCCCAGGGTGGCCACATCTGTTGCAGTTGTGGGGTATCCGGGGGGTAGAAGAGGAGGCCTGCGGATGATCCCAGGGAGAAGCGTGGCTGAAGGTGCTGCATGTCGCCGGAAGGGTCTTTTCTGAGCTTGCATAGGACGGACTATTTACCTATCCAGAAGCCGTTTTTTTTTTTTTTTTTTTGAAAAGCCTATGGCGTGTGAAAACACACTCAAAACACTCCACCCGGTGCAGAAAAAATGTGCACACACATAAAGAGTGTTCACAAAAACGTGCAGACGGGTGCAACGTCAAGTGGTCCTTCTGTGCGGAAGGGACCCAAACCCTGATCCCCCGGGGCGTTAGGCTCCAGACGGGGACTGAGTTACTATGGCCCGAGCAACCGAAGCCGACTCGGACCCAACTTCCTGGAGGGACTGCCGAAACAGAACCCTCCAAGTACTAGGTGGGACTCCCCCGAAGGGAGACCCCATGAGAGCAGGTGAACTAAGCCAAAGGGCCATGTCCACCCACTCCCAAGACGTTCAGGGCTGGCCCGAGGACCGGCACCCTACTAATCACACTGTGTACAAAACGTGCACAACAAAAAAAGACAAAAAGGTGACAAACATAGGCTAATAAATAAAATAAAGTGGGGGAAAGGGATAGTGAAGAGGAGAGTGAAGAAGTGGTCATTGTGATCAACAATGACCAGGCCCTCCGGCCAGGAATAAAAAATTCCTCCGGTCCTGGCCAAAAGGCCCGGCCCAGGAGGCAGGTGCTAAAAAAGCATGTAGCTGGTGCAGTGACCGTGGTGTCATTAAATCAAAGTGACCCCCAATCACAGTGATTCTCAGACACCCCAGGACTGCCACTCCAGGGGCACATGCACCATAGGCTTTTCTGTTCCAAATCTAACCCCCCGACCGGCCAGTGCAGTCCTCCACCTCTGCCAGAAAGAGAGCCCTTCCAGGTTTTCTTGGGAAGAAGCTGCCCCCATCTAGCAGCCTCCACCAATACTAACCCTTCCAGACTCCCTGTTAACCCAGCAGGATTTGCATGGCCCTACCCCGTCTTTCCATCAGGGCAGTTCCAGCTCCTCCTACCAGATCTCCGACAGGGACAGCACTTGCACCAGCCAGCCAGAAGGCCAGACTAGAACCCGGCAAAAAGACCAGACCAGGCACAGCCACCCATCCTCACCAGAAGCACCCTTCCAGGTGGCTCAGACGCAACCATTGGCCGGCCCCCAGTATCTGTCGGGCAGCACGGCATAGTCCCTGCTGAAACCACCCTTCCAGGTGCAATGACGCTATTGGATTGCATCCACCCTCCACAAATAGGAGGTGCTTCAGCGCTCCTCTAGCAACTGACGAGAACAGATACCACACCTGATCTTAGCCAAAAGGCCGAGCAGTGGCAGGGATGACACCACGATCAGCTCAGCCAGAGTGCAATGGCCGAGCCTCGCCCTGGGAGAACCACCTTCATGATCATGGTGTCTCCCCTGCCAGGTAAGTATACACTACACTACACTTGATCTTAGCCAAAAGGCCATAATGAAAAAGGGGTATGAGGTCTAGTTAGCAAGGGGCCGAACTTACCTCCCCGCAGGGGGGGTTGACTCCTCCATTTCCTCAGCTGGCTGTTCTGGGTTCTGGGTTAGACCCAGTTCCTCTAGGACCTCATCCATTATTTCCTGGTTGAGGTTGACGGTGGAGTTAGGCACAGTGTCGGCCATAATCTCCTCCTTGTCTTCCTCACCTGCAGACTCCAGGTCCTCCACTACTTGCCCTGGGCCAGCACTTTCGTGCTGGCCCCGTTGGGCCGTTTAGTGGAGGCAGCGGGTTGCTCTTGCCGTTGGGCTCACAGTCTTCCGTTTCCGGCTTCCTGTTGGGCCACTGACAGGGGTGGAAGGGGGGAGGGCGGGGAAGTCCTCCATGGAGGACAGGTTCCGTGGTGTGGGCAGCGGGATGGGGAATGGTCTTCCTCTGGCACAGAGGTGTGGGTGGGGGGTTGTACAGAGTGGATGTGGGACAGGGGCAGGGGCAGGGGTGGGGGGACAGGGGGGCACAGGGCCTGACTTACCCTGTGGCCTTGCGAGGCTCACTCCGTTTCTTCTCTGGGTGGCTTCTTCCCGGAGATAGAGGCTGACTTACCTGGATTCAGGGCTCCAGCGTAGGTCCGGGTCCTCTGGGGGCATTGCCTGAAGACATGCTCTGCCAAACCGCAGAGGTTGCAGGTTTTGGACCTCGGGACAGTCCTTGGTCTTCATGGCCTACAACCCGACAGAACCTGCAGAAAGTTCTGTGCAATCCTTTCCCATGTGCCCAGGGTGGCCACATCTGTTGCAGTTGTGGGGTTATCCCGGGGTAGAAGAGGAGGCCTGCGGATGATCCAGGGAGAAGCGTGGCTGAAGGTGCTGGCATGTCGCCGGAAGGAAGGGTCTTTTCTGAGCTTGCATAGGACGGACCATTTACTATCCAGAAGCCGTTGACATCGAGTATACTGGACTGGGTCCTTTTACCACGGTGCAGAACCTTCGGAGGTAGGTGGCAATGTCCTTGCCTTGAGTATAGGGGTTCCTCATGGCCCACCGTCACCACTTTTCGTCCCGTGTTATGGGGCAGTTTCGCAATGAACTTTCCGAAACGCGATCATCGGTGAGAGAGCAGGGACGTGGAGCTGTGGTGCCAGTGTAAACACAGAGCTCCACGTCTGTCAGGGAAAGGAGACAGATGCTGTTTCTCTTGTACATAGAGAGACAGCATCGTCACCTCCCCAGTCACCCCCCCCCCCACACAGTTAGAACACACCAAGGCAATACATTTAAACCCCCTTCCTCACCCCCCTAGTGTTTAACCCCTTCAATGCCAGTCACATTTATACAGTAATTAGTGCATATTTATAGCACTGGTCGCTGTATAGATGTGAATGGCGCCAAAAATGTGTCAAAAGTGTCGATGTGTCCGCCGCAATATCGCAGTCTCAATAAAAATCGCAGATTTTTTTTTTTTTTGAAAAGCCTGTGGCGTGCAAAACACAACCCAAAACTTCACTCGGTGCAGGAAAAATGTGCACACACATAAAGAGTGAAACACAAAAAACTGCGATGGGTGCCATCGTCAATTGGTCCTCCTAAGAGGACCCAGCTCTGATCCCCCGGGGCGTTAGGCTCCAGACAGGGAAAAGAGTTATTAGAGTCCTAGCAGCCGAAACCACTAGGACCCCACTAAGGCCCATGCAGCCGAAACCACATGGCCTAACATCCTCGGAGGGACTGCCGAAACAGAACCCTCCTCGGTGAGGCTCCCCCGAAGGGAGACCCCATGAGAGCAGGGTAAACTAAGCCAGAGTCAGGCCCGAGGACCAGCACCCACTCGCCACACTTAAGTGCAACAAAAAAAGTGACAAAACAAGACAGACAGGGGTAAAATAAAAAAGAAAGTGGGGGAAAAGGAAGGTGGGATGGTGAGTGGAAAGTGGCCATTGTGCAATACAATGGCCAGTCCTCCGGCCAGGGAAAAAAAATTCCTCTGCTCCTAGCCCAAAAGGCTCGCCCTAGAGGCAGGTGCCTCTCTGCCCCGATCAGAAGGCTTTCGCCTCTACGCCAATAGGCTTTGCGTCCACCAACTGCCATCCTTTCCCCCTCACCGAGTACTGGGGACAGTCGGTTTTAGCGCCACCTACTGGCAACTAATAAGAACAGATACTACACTTGATCTTAGCCAAAAGGCCGAGAAGCGTACCGTAGTTTGACGCCATTCCACGAGTGCGTGCAATTATAAAGCGTGACGTGCCTGGTATCAATTTACTCGGCGCAACTTTATCTTTTCACATTATGCCAAAAAATTGGGCTGACTTCACTTTTTCATTTTTTTTTTTAAATTCATGAAAGTTAATTTTTCCACAAAAACACCGCCGCACAAATACCGTGTGACATAAAATATTGCAATTGTCTTTTATTTTTTCTAGATTCTCTGCTATTAAAAAATATATATATATATAAAATGTTTGGGGGGGTTCAAAGCAATTTTCTAGCAAAAAAGACGGCTTTAGATACATGCGAGGAACGTCTAATCCGCCATAGGGATGGTTCAGCCAATAGGACCGTTACAGCCTCGATGCGCCTCGGTGCGAAGCACGAACTCAGCTGACGGGTCAGCGATACACTCACTCTCCCCCTACAGAGGACCAAGGTCTCCCCCTTCATCTAACCAATACTAATGAGGCTGTCTGCTTTATATAGTGCCAGAAATATTTGTTACGTGAACTTATGGAGAGAACATTTTGCACTTTTTTTTTTCTTTCTCTTATTGCAGGCGATATCTACTAAGCTATTACTAATTCAACTTCCCCCCCGCCCATGATTATCTTTTTTTTATTTTTATTGTTTATTACTCGAAAACTATAAAAATTCAAGGAATATAAGCGCCGTTCCTGCAATATGCAAATTTACCAAAAGCGAGCGACGGGATTGGTTAAGAGAGACTCCGCCTCCCTCACATGTTAATACTAGACATATGCTAATACGGCCCTGCCCCGCCTCTGTTTAAAGACTAATTACAATGTACCGGGGACGCCCACGGGGGGCGGGGAACACAGCCGAGTCATATTAACCCTTCACTCGCCGAAGACACGTTTTTTTTGGTTGGATATGCAACACAGGAAATGTACATATAACATAATATAATATATAAAGTAATGATAACACAGAGTTGTTACACATACATCCCTCTCTGTAATATTTACAACACGGTGTCATTTTACTGTGGAAATTTAAGGTACAGAGCCCCAAATATCAGCCCATTGGTTACATAGGGACATTTTATTGGTGGCAGGGTCACATCCTATTGGTGGCAGGGTCACATCTATGTCACATCCTATTGGTGGCAGGGTCTTTTACCCACTTCAGCCCCGAACTATTTTGCTGGCCAAAGACCTGAGCACTTTTTTTGTGATCCGGCACTGCGTGGCTTTAACAGACAATTGAGCGGTCGTGCGACGCGGCTCCCAAACAAAATCGGCGTCCTTTTTTTTTCCCACAAATAGAGCTTTTATTTGGTGGTATTTGATCACCCCTGCGGATTAAATTTTTTGCCCACATAAACAAAAAAATAGCGACAATTTTGAAAAAAAAAAGCTATATTTTTTACTAGTTTACGCCTAGTTTACGTATTCTTCTCCATATTTTTGGTAAAAAAAAAATCGCAATAAGCTTATATTGATTGATTTGCGCAAAAGTTATAGCGTCTACAGTATAGGGGATAGTTTTATGGCATTTTTTTATAAAAAAATAAAATACATTTTGTGACTACGACATTACGGCGGACACATCGGACACTTTTGATGCCATTTTGGGACCATTGTCATTTATACAGTGATCAGTGCTATAAAAATGAGCTGATTACTGTGTAAATGACACTGGCAGGGAAGGGGTTTAACCGGTAGGGGGCGAGGAAGGGGTTAAGTGTGTCCTAGGGAGTGATTCTAACTGTGAGGGGGCTGGGCTACATGTGCCACGACACTGATCGCTGCTCCCGATGACATGGAGCAGTAGATCAGTGACATGTCACAAGGTAGAACAGGGAAAAAAACATATTTACACAGGCATCCCCCTGTTCTGCATCTCCGTGACACTATCGCGGGACACGGCCGGACATTATGTCGTGGCGGGCATGCGCGCCCGCGCTTCGGCTTTTCAAAGCAACCTACAGGTACATTGCTTTGCCCAGCCAAGCCATTCTGCCGACGTATACGTGCGTGAAGCTGTCAGCAAGTGGTTAAGGATCCAAAAGAAGACTATGTCAGCCCATACAGTAGACTGGCCAGCACGGGCGCTCTGCAGAGTTAGATTAGCAGTCCCCCTGCACCCGGATATGGTGCCAGGGAGGGACCCAGACAGCCAACCAGGTTTGTCTAACTGGCCACCCTGTCTGGTATTGATACCTTTTTCCCCGTATCATCCTCTTTACCAACAGGAACCCAGAGAAGAAGCCATGCGCAAGCTCCAGGTCAGTCCGATTAGAGCTTACACAAGGCAAAGGCCCCTTCTTCTTTATCCCCATGTGATAGCAGTACAGTCTGGCAATCTGATCAGAGTGAAACCACATTTACTTGTACCCAATTTGGTAAACAGGGCATGGAGAAGGTGGGCAGACTATTAACCACTTCAATATCGGCCTATTGTCATATGAAGTCCTGGGCTTTGCCGGGGGATATCTGAATGATGCCAGCAGCTAGAGGCATCATTCAGATATCCTTGTCTCCAGCCGGCGATTCTGCGCACCATAAGAACGATCATATCGGCGGTTCCGCCGCTTGATCGTTCTTATAGGCGGCGGGAGGGGACATCCCCCCCCTCCCGCCGCCATCCGGTGCTTCTACGGGCTCTCCCGTGCCATCGGGGGCCCGGAGAAGGAATCGTCCGGCGCTGGCAGGAAGTATAGAAATGACTGGTGACCAGACGGTCACCAGTCATCTCTATGACCGTCGGAGGACCCGGGGCGCGATGTGATGACGTCACGCCCGGGTCCCCGTAAGTTAACAAAGCCGCGATTGCGTGCGGCTTGTGAGCAACACCGATCATGAGATCGGTGAATTTTTTTTCACCGATCTCATGCTTCCCAGCCTGGAGGAGAGAGGCGGGGTCTTATTGACCCCGCCTCTCTCCATAAAGAGGACCTGAAACACACATTTCCTATTACAAGGGATGTTTACATTCCTTGTAATAGGAATAAAAGTGATAAAATACTTCTCGGCCTTTTGGCTAAGATCAAGTGTAGTGTAGTGTATACTTACCTGGCAGGGGAGACACCATGATCATGAAGGTGGTTCTCCCAGGGCGAGGCTCGGCCATTGCACTCTGGCTGAGCTGATCGTGGTGTCATCCCTGCCACTGCTCGGCCTTTTGGCTAAGATCAGGTGTGGTATCCGTTCTCGTCAGTTGCTAGAGGAGCGCTGAAGCACCTCCTATTTGTGGAGGGTGGATGCAATCCAATAGCGTCATTGCACCTGGAAGGGTGGTTTCAGCAGGGACTATGCCGTGCTGCCCGACAGATACTGGGGGCCGGCCAATGGTTGCGTCTGAGCCACCTGGAAGGGTGCTTCTGGTGAGGATGGGTGGCTGCGCCTGGTCTGGTCTTTTTGCCGGGTTCTAGTCTGGCCTTCTGGCTGGCTGGTGCAAGTGCTGTCCCTGTCAGAGATCTGGTAGGAGGAGCTGGAACTGCCCTGATGGAAAGACGGGGTAGGGCCATGCAAATCCTGCTGGGTTGACAGGGAGTCTGGAAGGGTTAGTATTGGTGGAGGCTGCTAGATGAGGGCAGCTTCTTCCCAAGAAAACCTGGAAGGGCTCTCTTTCTGGCAGGGGTGGAGGGCTGTACTGGCCGGTCGGGGGGTTAGATTTGGAATGGAAAAGCCTATGGTGCATGTGCCCCTGGAGTGGCAGTCCAGGGGTGTCTGAGAATCACTGTGATTGGAGGTCACTTTGATTTAACGACACCACGGTCACTGCACCAGCTACACGCTTTTTTTGCACCTGCCTCCTGGGCCGGGCCTTTTGGCCAGGACCGGAGGAATTTTTTATTCCTGGCCGGAGGGCCTGGTCATTGTTCATCACAATGACCACTTCTTCACTCTCCTCTTCACTATCCCTTTCCCCCACTTTATTTAATTTATTAGCCTCCGTTTGTCACCTTTTTGTCTTTTTTTTTTGTTGTGCACGTTTTGTACACAGTGTGATTAGTAGGGTGCCGGTCCTCGGGCCAGCCCTGAACGTCTTGGGAGTGGGTGGACATGGCCTTGTGGCTTAGTTCACCTGCTCTCATGGGGTCTCCTTCGGGGGAGTCCCACCTAGTACTTGGAGGGTTCTGTTTCGGCAGTCTCTCCAGGGAAGTTGGGTCCGAGTCGGCTTCGGTTGCTCGGACCACAGTAACTCAGTCCCCGTCTGGAGCCTAACGCCCCGGGGATCAGGGTTTGGGTCCCTTCTGCACAGAAGGACAACTTGACGTTGCACCCGTCTGCACGTTTTTGTGAACACTCTTTATGTGTGTGCACATTTTTTCTGCACCGGGTGGAGTTTTTGAGTGTGTTTCACACGCCATAGGCTTTTCAAAAAAAAAAAAAAAAAAAAAAAAAAGATCAAGTGTAGTATCTGTTCTTATCAGTTGCCAATAGGTGGTGCTAAACTGACTGTCCCCAGTACTCGGCGAGGGGGAAAGGGATGGCAGTCGGTGGACGCTAAGCCTGTTGGCGTAGAGGCGAAAGCCTTCTGATCGGGGCAGAGAGGCATGAGGTCGAAGCTGAAGGGCTGGGCCCCTGGCCTTTGGCCTGGATCCGGTGGTGTCTGCCCCAGTCAGTTGTTCGGCGAGGGAACCTTTGCTAATCCTTTCGGGGAGAGGCGGGTAGTACTTCCCGAATGTAATTAGGTGGGCGAGCTGGGGGTTGTGGGTAGTAGTCGGCTGCGGCGGGCTCTCCCCAACCTCTTCTCCTACCTTCCTGGCTGGGAAGGGTGCTGCTGGTCCGGACCGGGGGTCAGGGTCCATTGAAAAGCCTGTGGAGATAGTGCCCCTGGAGTGGCAGTCCAGGGGTGCCATACATTGCACTGACTCTGGTTTCTCTTCAGAACGAACAAATCTTTCCCTTTCGCATTACTACCTTCGGGCTGTAGATGCTAGAGCCTTTGTAAAGGCTATGTAAAAGAGTGAAGACGTCGAGGAATCAGAAGGAAGCCGCTTAAGAACACCTGCAGCGACATCCACTTTCCTGACGATGGGGAAACATGAGAAGAAGACCAACGATATGAAGACAGGCCCTGCTCCAGCCACTTCCTCCGAAGTCCCTGAGAATGCCACAGCCTCAACCTCCACTTCTACCCCGGCCGGCGCCAGTCAATCGGGACCAGCCAAGCCGTACCTGACCGCAGACGGGCTGCCAACCCTGGAGCCCTGGATGAAGCAGACGGTCGTGTTGCAGCTGAAAGAGGTGGCCGGAAGAGTCCCTGACATGACCCCGGAGATCTTCGGAAAGAAGATGATCCTGGAGCAAGGCTTCAGCAAAGCGGAGACGCTTTCCGTGCAGACCCTACCAAGAGGTGTATTCTTCATAACCTTTTTGTCGTTCCAAGTCTGCAGAAGATATTGGGAGATGGTGAAGACCAGTGGCCCTGAATCTCCTTTCGGAAAGTTCATTGCGAACTGCCCCATAACACGGGACGAAAAGTGGGTGACGGTGGCCATGAGGAACCCCTATACTCAAGGCAAGGACATTGCCACCTACCTCCGAAGGTTCTGCACCGTGGTAAAGGACCCAGTCCGAATACTCGATGTCAACGGCTTCTGGATAGGTAAATGGTCCGTCCTATGCAAGCTCAGAAAAGACCCTTCCGGCGACATGCAGCACCTTCAGCCACGCTTCTCCCTGGGATCATCCGCAGGCCTCCTCTTCTACCCGGGATACCCCACAAATGCAACAGATGTGGCCACCCTGGGCACATGGGAAAGGATTGCACAGAACTTTCTTGCAGGTTCTGTCGGGTTGTAGGCCATGAGACCAAGGACTGTCCGAGGTCCAAAACCTGCAACCTCTGCGGTTTGGCAGAGCATGTCTTCAGGCAATGCCCCCAGAGGACCCGGACCTACGCTGGAGCCCTGATCCAGGGTAAGTCAGCCTCTATCTCCGGGAAGAAGCCACCAGAGAAGAAACGGAGTGAGCCTCGCAAGGCCACAGGTAAGTCAGCCCCTGCCCCTGTCCCCACCCCTGCCCCTGCCCCTGTCCCCTCCTCTGGTACACCCCCACCCACCACCTCTGTGCCAGAGGAGACCATTCCCATCCCGCTGCCCACCCCGGACCTGTCCTCCATGGAGGACTTCCCCGCCCTCCCCCTTCCACCCCTGTCAGTGGCGCAACAGGAAGCCGGAAACGGAAGACTGTGAGCCCAACGGCAGAGCAACCCGCTGCCTCCACTAAACGGCCCAACGGGGCCCAGCACGAAAGTGCTGGCCCAGGGCAAGTAGTGGAGGACCTGGAGTCTGCAGGTGAGGAAGACGAGGAGGAGATTATGGCCGACACTGTGCCTAACTCCACCGTCAACCTCAACCAGGAAATAATGGATGAGGTCCTAGAGGAACTGGGTCTAACCCAGAACCCAGAACAGCCAGCTGAGGAAATGGAGGAGTCAACCCCCCCTGCGGGGAGGTAAGTTTGGCCCCTTGCTAACTAGACCTCATACCCCTTTTTCATTATGGCTGAGATCTCAATCTTTTCCATTAATGTGAGGAGTATCAAGGATACCTCTAGAAGGCAAGCGGTGCTGACTTTTCTTTCTACTCACCAGAGTGATGTCTATATGCTCCAGGAGTGCGCTCTTCCTCCTTTGAGAAGGTACACCCATTTGACCTCTCAGTGGACCCTCGGTCCCTCCTACTGGTCCGGGGGTGGCAATTGCAAATCTGCAGGGGTAGCCATTCTTATCAGGGGTGGATGCTTCACGGTTGACTCCATCCATGAGCTAGTCTGTGGCCGTCTTTTGGTCATAGATGGCTCATGGGCGGGAGAGCCAATTAGGCTCATCAACGTGTACGCTTCCCCTGAGACGAATGTGCGCCTGGAACTTTTCCAGACCCTGCGGACGCAACTTGTCACCACCAGAACAGTAGTGATCGGCGGTGATTTTAACTGTCCGATAGAGGAGGATGGGCGCAGTTCTAGCATATACGCAAAACTTGATGGTACTTCTAGGCTGCTCAAGGAGATGATCTCGGAGGCTTCCCTACAGGACGCCGTGGGATCCATAGGGCAAGGTACCGTGAACTATTCATGGTGCCGACCCGATGGATCTGTGCGTTCCAGGATTGACTTCGTGCTCACTTCAAGAACAGTCAAGCATCGTGAGTTCTCCATGATCCCCTGCTTTTTCTCTGACCACAGGGCTATTCGCTTTCGGGGTGAACTTGGCGAGGGCTTTGCCCACGGACCAGGTTCCTGGAAGCTGAATTGCACCCTGCTGGAAAATGAGGAATTGATGGGGGAACTCCGGGAGGCCTACGCCTCCTGGACGGAGGAAAAGAGATTCTTTAGCAAGGTAAGTGATTGGTGGGAGGTTGTGAAAGTTAAGCTGCGCAGCTTCTTTCAGGCAAGGGGACGACAGCAAGTGTGTGCTAGGAAGAAGGAACTCAGGAGACTGCAACGTCAGTTGCAGTCCCTGCAGGACCTTCACCACTGCGGCTGGGACGTTAGGCATGACCTGGAGGACACCAAGAAGAGCCTGAAAGGGTACTTTGAGGAAGAATCCAGGCACATTGTCTTCCGTGCCAAGGTGGAGAACATTGAGAAAGGTGAGAAGTGTAACGCTTTCTTTTTCAGGAAACTCCACTCGGGACACACTCCCTTGCCAGAGCTGCGTGACGAGACCGGAACACTCCAGAAGGGGAAGGAGGCTGTAATGCAAGTAGTTGAAGACTACTACACCATCCTCTACTCCCCGAAAGAAACGGACACGGAGGCAGCCGACAGGTTCCTGTCAGGTATCACTAACCAAATTGATCCTGCAGGTTCATCGGCCGTCAACGCCCCCCTGGTGTACGAGGAGCTGCACTCTGCCGCTAAATCCTTTAGGCAGGGCAGGACACCGGGTTGCGATGGTCTCCCAGTTGAGCTCTATGTAGCCCTGTGGGACCTCGTGGGCCCGGACCTGCTCGAGCTGTACGAGGAGATGGTGGTGGAGGGTAGAATGCCTCCATCACTGAGAGAGGGGATGATCACGATTTTGTATAAACGCAAGGGGGAGAGGTCGGACTTGAGAAATTGGCGTCCGATCTCTCTTTTGAACGTGGACTACAAAATCCTCGCCAAGGTTTTGGCCAACAGGCTGAAATCTGTCATCGGACATATCATCCACCCGGATCAAACTTGTGGCATTCCTGGTCGCAGGATTGCGGACAGCCTCGCGCTTGTCCGGGACACGGTCCAGTACATTCAGGACCGCCGTGTGCACGCGGCCCTGGTCAGCCTTGACCAGGAGAAGGCCTTTGACCGCGTCTCCCATGAGTTTATGTGCAGAACTCTGCGCAGGTTTGGTCTTGGGGAACTGTTTTGCTCGTATGTGAATGTTATGTATAAGGACATTTGTAGTTTGGTGTTGGTAAATGGCTGGAAAACTGACCCCTTCAAGGTTCTCTCGGGGGTCAGACAAGGCTGCCCTCTCTCACCTCTGCTTTTTGTTTGCTGTATAGAGCTATTCGCCCAAAGCATCAGACGGAACCCAGAGATCAGAGGGATCACCGCACCAGGACCGGAAAGACGGGAGGTCAGGTGCTCGCTCTACATGGATGACGTGACGGTGTTCTGTGCTGACCGGCGCTCCATCGACACACTCGTCCAGACGTGCGAGGACTTCGGCCAAGCTTCAGGGGCAAAGGTCAACTGCGGGAAGTCGGAAGTCATGCTCTTCGGAAAGTGGTTCCTGCCTTCTTCTGCACCCATACCGTTCAGCATCAAAGCGGACTTCATCAAAATTCTTGGAGTCTGGTTTGGAGCGGAGGGCGCAGCCCTGAAGTCCTGGGAGGAAAGACTGGCTAAGATGCGACAAAAGTTTGGACTTTGGAGCAACAGAGATCTTACCATCGAAGGGAAAACACTGGTACTCCGCAGCGAGATTCTCCCTGTGTTGCAGTACCTCGCCCAGGCCTGGCCCCCCCGGGTCAACACCTGCAAGGCCATCACCAGGGCGGTGTTTCACTTCATCTGGAACTCCAAAATGGACAGAGTAAAGCGGACTGTTATGTTCAAGGAACCTCTCAAGGGCGGTAAGGGCGTGCCCGACATCGCCACATTACTGAGGGTGTTCTTTGCTTGTAACTGCATCCGCAGGACTTTGGTTGACAGAACTGTGGACTCTGGCGGTAACTCCATGTCCCGTTTTTTCCTCCTGCCTCTTTGGAAGTCGCTTGGATGGGACAAATGGGACAGTTCCGTCCCCTACAACTGGGACACTCCATGGTATTACTTGGATACTTTCAAGTTCATCAAGGAGCTGGGGCTGCATGGAGTTAAGCCCGACTTGTGGAAGCCAAAAACTATCTACAAGTTGATTAGAGCATCAGACATCTTTGAGACTATTCCAGGCCTCCCTTCAGCCACTTGCAAAGTGGTCTGGAGGAATGTTTCTTCAAAGAGACTCACCAACAGGCACAAAGATCAGGCATGGATGGCAATCCATCTGCGATTTTTATTATCGCTTCTCGGCCTTTTGGCTACGATCCAGTGTAGTTCTGCTGCATTGGTGAGTAGTCAAGAGGTGCCCGGGGTACCCGACGGTCGGCCTTGGGGGGATCGTTCCTCTTCGGAGGGCCCCCCCTTGCTGCTATTGGCCTTAGGATTAGTCCCCGGGCAACGGGAAGCGATCGCCTTACTCAAGGCGTTTGTCGGTCGGTTGGCGGAGCCGGGGGGTTCCCCTTGGGGGGCCCCTTAGGTGGGCGAGCGGACCTCTTTCAGGATGGCGGGCCGCGGGCTGAAGGACTCGCTGCGTTTTCTGGTTATGCCAGGATTTAAAGACCAAGTGACGTTGAAGACGATCGTGGTGGACGTGTTGATGGATACTTTCCTTGTTGCGGTGAGGGATATTATGTGTTTGCAGGATTTTCCCAACCAAGGAATTTATGATGTGACCTTTGCCTCCACAGCGTTGTGCTGGAACATATTCGAAGAAGCGGAGAAGAGGAAAGGAGAAGGAGCTCTGAAACTTCTACAGGTAATACCCCTATTCATGGAGGAGGAGAAAGTGATAATTGTACATATGTACAACCCATTTGCGGATCCGGTGCTAGTGAGAGCATTTTTAGACAATTATTGTGAAGCTTTAAGAGGAGGAGAACCTGTCTTGAACAGGTATAAGATTTGGACTGGTAAATATAGGTTCCTGGGCAGATTTAAGTTGGACCCTACGTGTATTGGGGGTGTGAGGCGGCCGCCTCCTGTTTTTACTGTTGGGGGAGAGAGAGGGTTCTTGTTTTATCAGGGCCAGCCTAAGTACTGCAGGAAGTGCTTGTCGTACGGTCATACGAGCAACGAGTGCGACTCTTCTGAGAGGTGTAGATTGTGCCAGCAAGTAGGACACAAGGCAAAAGATTGCAAAGCAGGGAGAATGTGTGACATTTGCAAGCGTGCAGGACATCTGGCCAGGCAATGCCCAGAATACGAGAGAGAAAGGAAGAAATATCAGAGTACCAGGTTGGGGGGAGAAGAGGCAGAACAGAGGGGCAGACAGAGGGGGGGGCTGAGCAGAAGGCGCCTAAGGAAGGGCCTCATGCTGGCGAAACCTCGAGGGCTGCGCCCAATGACGTTCCGCCCAATGACGCAGCAGGAGCGAGTGGCGGAGCGCCGGAGTCAGGCACTGATGCTGCGGCTGCGGCGGATATGGCCGGCTACGGCTCCGCGACCCCCGAGATGGCAGAGGGTGGTGGAGGGGACCACGCGGGTGGTCCCAAAGTAGATGCCTTTTCCCCCCGGGAAGAGGAGATGGAAGTAGGCGATTCGGCGGCTCAACCCCAGGACTTTCCGGAGGGGGTGGAAATTATTATTGAAGGTGCGGAACAGACGGCCAGTCCTGCATCTAGTCCCTTTGTGGCACCTGTGCTGGTTGGGGACATTTCCTCCAGCGGAGAGGAGGAGCAGGAGGACATGGACGATGAGGATGAAGAGGATGAGGATGTTGATAGTGAGGAAAGTTTGGAGTGTGGGCAACGTATGGCCTATACCCCTGGATCCGAGACTCAGGTGTCGGGAAAGCGGAAGGGTGAGGTGGAAAGCGGGGAGGAGGGTTCCCTGCACATTGCCTCTCCTGGGGCTTCCGAACAGGAAGTCGCCAGTTCCCCCGGACTAAGGAGAAGCCGGAGAGTAAGGCATGAAAAGGCTGGACAGAAGACAGAACAATGTTAAGATCTCTGATGGCTGGTTTTGTTTACTTCTTCTTTATGGCTTTGACTGTGGCCACATTGAATGTGAGGAGTCTGAAGTCGGGTGGTAGGAGGGCTTTGGTTTTAGATTATTTGGAATCGGTGAAAGCTGATATTATTTGTGTGCAGGAATGTGGCATAGAGGATCTGTATGGGGTTACTAAGTGGAGGAAAGGGGTGGCCGTGTGGACACCATGCTATGAATCTAGATCGGAAGGTGTTGGTGTATTAATTAAAAATGAGGAGGTGAAAGTCGTAGCACATGAGGAGGTGGTGCCTGGAAGATGTTTGTTCGTGACTTTAGAATATGAAAGTAAGAGATTGAGAGTGTTCAATTGTTATGCTCCGGCAGACAAAAGAGGGCGGAAGGAGTTTTTCAGCACCTTAAAGCTGCAACTGCCGGGAAGGGTTGCTACTATCATTACCGGTGATTTTAATTGTGTGCGGAAGGTGAGCGACAGACATGGAGTGGGGGAGGGAGGAGGTGTGGATGTGACCTCTCGTTTGTTGAACGAATTAGTGGATGATTTTAAACTCCAAGATGTGGCGGTGGTGGTGGAAGGGGAGGGGCCAGGGCATACCTTTTGGTCAGACAAAGGTACTGTGTCATCCCGGATTGATTACTGTTTTGTCTCGGAGTTTGTAAAAGTGAAGGACTACCATGTAGCCCCGGTGCTTTTCTCTGATCATAAGCTGCTGTGCTGTAGTTTGGAGTTGGGTGCAGGAGTAATGTTTGGCGGTGGATTATGGAAGCTAAACACGTCTATATTAGATGATGAGGAGGTGTGCGGGAAAGTGGGTACTTACCTGGAGGAGTTGGTGGAGTTTAAAAGAGTTTTTGCAGATATCTTGGAATGGTGGGATTGGGTGAAGGTATCTCTGGCAAAATTCTTGAGGAAGATGTGTGGTATGAAGGCTAAGGAGAGAAGAGATAAAGAACTGGCATTAGTAAAGAAGCTACACTTTTTATATACATGTAAAAAAATAGGGGTGGAGGTGGATGAAGATTTAAAAAAGGTGAGAAGTGAGAGGGAGGAAACCCTGAAGGACAAAGGAAAGAGAATTATTTTCAATGCTAAGATAAAAGAAATGGAGGAAGGGGAGCGTTGCTCGAGGTATTTCTTTAAAAAAGCATATTCAGGGAAGAAAGTGATGGCTTCTGTGTTGGTAGGGGAGGAGGAGGTGACGGGTGAAAGGATGGTGGAGGAGGTCTTCTCTTTCTACAAAGAGTTATATGCGGTGCAGGAGGGAGTGGTGGAGGAGGAACAAACTGATTACTGTAGTGTTCTTGGAAAGTGTTTGGGTAAGGAGGAGGCCGAAGGGTTGCTGGATACAGTAACAGAGCTGGAGGTGGAAAGCATATTGAATAGTATGCAAAGGAATAAGACCCCTGGGAGGGATGGTTTCCCAGTGGAACTCTATCTGAAGTTTTGGCCAGTACTTAAAATTCACCTGATTGAAATTGTTCAGTATTGTGTAGCAACTGGAGAACTATCCTCGTCAATGAAGGAAGGGGCAATTGCCTTATTGTTCAAGAAAGGTGACCGGCGAGACATTAGAAACTGGCGCCCTATTACTTTGTTAAATGTCGATTATAAGTTAGTGACCAAGTTATTGGCGAGGAGGATGAGTGGTGTGGCTAGTAAGTTGGTAGGGGAAGGGCAGGTGTGCGCAGTGCCCGGTAGAAGGATGACCGATATTCTGATTCTTTTGCGAGATTTAATTTCATATGCGCAAGCTAATAATATGTCCTTGGCGTTAATGGGGATAGATTTAGAAAAAGCCTACGACCGTGTTGCTCATTCTTTTCTTTTCAAGGTGCTGGAACAAATGGGGATTCCGCCTCCCTTTTTGAAAACCTTGCGAGGCTTATATACAGGGATCAGGAGCCAAGTGATGGTTAATGGTAACCTGTCGGATTTTTTCCCGGTGTTAGCTGGGGTGAGGCAGGGCTGTCCGCTCTCGCCTATAATGTTTATTTGTGCGATTGAGCCACTCCTTAGGCATATCCAGAAGGATAAGAGGATTAAAGGGATTTTTCTGCCAGGTGGTGGAGGGGAGAACGTTAAGGCGGTCTGTTACATGGACGACGTCACCGTCGCCTGCTCTTCCGAGGCGGATGCCCGGAGAGCCGAGCTTCAGTTGAGCTTGTTTGGGAGTGTATCTGGTTTAAGGGTCAATTGGCAAAAAAGCCAAATTTGTGTGTTCAGTGGCTCTGGGACACTGAAAGACGTTAAAGTTAAAGTCGTAGATTCTCTAGTGATACTAGGGACGCATTTTACAAGGAATCAACTGAGTTCTGTTAATGCAGAGAAAGTTTTTGGTATGATTAAGAAGAAGGTGGATTTTTGGAGGATGAGGCGGCTGACACTAACCGGGAAAGTTCTTGTGATTAAAGCAGTGGTTTTGCCGCTATTACTGTACTTTAGTTTGGTTTTTCCCCCAAATTCTAGGTGGTTGCAGAGAATTGTGAGGGTCTTGTTTATTTTCTTTTGGGGAAGCAAGATGGAGCGAGTTGAACGGTGTTCTATTTTGAAGAGTGTGGAAAGAGGGGGGTGTGGTTTTCCGGACATCCCGGTCTTCTTAAATATGCATTTTTGGTACATTTCAAAGCCTTTAGTGGTGGAGGTAAAACAGCTGTATTAATGAGGTATCTGGCTGGATGGGTGCTAATAAAGTGGGGTTGGTGTTGCAAGGACTTGTCGAGACCAGTGGCTTTGGTGACCCCCTTCTTTTATCAGAGGCTGGTGACTTTTGTTAGAGTCAACCGGTTGATGGAGTTAGGGGAGGGTGCGGTGGAAAAAAGAGTGTTGGCGAAATGGATTAGGAGGGAGGAGCTAAGGGACAATATTCTTGGCCTTGGTTCCAAAATGGTGGAAGTGTGTTGGAAGAGATTCCTTATAAAGGGAGTCTCGAATAGGCAAAAGGAGATAGCTTGGCTTGCCTTTCACCAGGCCCTGCTGACAAAGTCCTTCCTGAGAAGGAGGGATTTGGCCAGAGATGAGGTATGCCCGAGGGAAGGATGTAGTGGCATAGAGACGGTGGAACATGCACTGTTTGAGTGTCCTTTTGTACGGAGGGTACAAAGGAAGCTGGCCTCTTTTATGGAAGACGTTTTGGAGGTAGAGAATTTGAATAAAATGATTTGGTTTTATGGGTTGGTGGAGGGGCAGAAAGCCATACAAAGGAAGGTTTGGATCTTGATAGCCATTCTTAAGGAGGTGGTGTGGGATACTAGGTGTTGGGAGGCGAGGAGAAAATTTGTGGTTTCTGAGGTGGATTGCGTGAATTTGGTGTTGGCAAAGTTGTATGTGGTGCTGTTGGTTGACAGGAGGTGGATGGGGGAGGATGTGGCGGATGGTTATTGGGGTTGGGGGAGGTGGAGGGGTGGTGGAGGGTGGGGGTAGGGGTTTGTATATTGTGTTTTAATGTATAATATGTGATCTTTTAAACTGTTTTTTGTATGGAGAAAGTAAAGTAAGACCAGATGATGATTAATGCAAGTACCTTGAAAGACCGGGTGCGACTGGCTCTTGGTGAATATTTTTGCTGAAGCTTGGTTCTGCTAGTGATCTGATGGTTAACGGAAAAAAAAAAAAAATCTGTTCTTATCAGTTGCCAATGGGTGGCGCTAAACCGACTGTCCCCAGTACTCGGCGAGGGGGAAAGGGATGGCAGTCGGCGGACGCTAAGCCTATTGGCGTAGAGGCGAAAGCCTTCTGATCGGGGCAGAGAGGCATGAGGTCGAAGCTGAAGGGCTGGGCCCCTGGCCTTTGGCCTGGATCCGGTGGTGTCTGCCCCAGTCAGTTGTTCGGCGAGGGAACCTTTGCTAATCCTTTCGGGGAGAGGCGGGTAGTACTTCCCGAATGTAATTAGGTGGGAGAGATGGGGGTTGTGGGTAGTAGTCGGCTGCGGCTGGCTCTCCCCAACCTCTTCTCCTACCTTCCTGGCTGGGAAGGGTGCTGTCGGTCCGGACCGGGGGTCAGGGTCCGTTGAAAAGTCTGTGGAGATAGTGCCCCTGGAGTGGCAGTCCAGGGGTGCCATACATTGCACTGAGTGTTGAGGGGCACTCAACGTGTGGCACCTTAGGTCACTGATCTCCACACACACTTTTTTAACACCTGCCCTTAGGGCCGAGCCTTTTGGCTAGGACCAGGGGAATTTTTGTTTCCTGGCCGCAGGGCCGGTCAACGTATTGCACGTTGATCACTTTCCACTCACTCTCCCACCTTCCTTCTCCCCCACTTTCTTTTGTTTTACCCCGTTTGTCACGTTTCTTCTTTTTATGTTGGTGCACCTGCACTTTTTGTGTGATGAGTAGGGTGCTGGTCCTCGGGCCGGCTCTGAAAGTCTTGGGAGTAGGTGGACATGGCCTTCTGGCTTAGTTCACCTGCTCTCATGGGGTCTCCCTTCGGGGGAGCCTCACCGAGGAGGGTTCTGTTTCGGCAGTCCCTCTAAGGATGTTAGGCCATGTGGTTTCGGCTGCATGGGCCTTAGTGGGGTCCTCGTGGTTTCGGCTACTTGGACTCCTATTACTCTTTTCCCTGCCAGGAGCCTAACGCCCCGGGGGATCAGAGCTGGGTTCTCCCTGGAGGACTATTTGACGATGGCACCCGTCACAGTTTTTTGTGTCACTCTTTATGTGTGTGCACATTTTTCCTGCACCGGGTGAAGTTTTTGGGTTGTGTTTTGCACGCCACAGACTTTTCAATAGAAAAAAAAAAGAGACTCACCAACAGGCACAAAGATCAGGCATGGATGGCAATCCAAGGGGGATTGCTGCTCAGGACATTCCTACATGCCAGAAACCTGTGCAGATACAGGCACTGCCCCTTTTGCATCATCCAGGAGGAAACGGCATATCATGTGTTCTGGGAGTGCCCCTTTGCACAGGGCCTGTTGAGTGCCTTGGAACCTGAACTTAAAGACTTTGTACCACAGACTGCTATTACACACTTTGGTGTGTTAAACGGACTCTTCTGTGGAACTCATTCACAGGAGGACATTGACAGTGCGTGGCGGGTTCTGTGTTGCTTTAAGGATGCCTTATGGTACGCCAGAAATCGCCGCGTCCACAACCGGCAGAGGATGTCCATCGAGGACTGTCGCAGACTGATCTTCAGCCTGCTGAGAGACTATACCTTGATGGACTTTGAGGAGGAGGAGGACGTCTGAAGATTCCCCCCCCTCCCCCAACTGTACGTTTACACTGGAAGACTTTGGCCCCCCCCCGGGCATTTTGACAGTATAGGATATGGACATTTCTTGACAAGTTTTTGAAGTGCTGTTTTCAGGGTAATGCGGCGTCATGCACGATGTGATGTTTCAGGGTTTTATTACTCTGCGCAACACGTCAGGCATCATACCGCAGGATGGATGAATGTAATTTAATTGTATGCTTGGAACTGTATTGTTATGTAGTGCATTTATGCGCTGCGTCGCAATACAAAGTAGAATGTACCCTGTTGAAAGTATTCGATTTTTGATTTTTGTATATTTGCTTTGCAAAATAAACTTAAATATTGCCATACATTGCACTGAGTGTTGAGGGGCACTCAACGTGTGGCACCTTAGGTCACTGATCTCCACACACACCTTTTTAGCACCTGCCTCTAGGGCCGAGCCTTTTGGCTAGGACCAGAGGAATTTTTGTTCCTGGCCGGAGGGCCGGCCATTGTTTTGCACAATGGCCACTTTCCACTCACCATTCCCACCTTCCTTTTCCCCCCACTTTCTTTTTTATTTTACCCCCTGTTTGTCTCGTTTGTCACTTTTTCTTAATTGTGCACTTTATGTGTGGCGAGTAGGGTGCTGGTCCTCGGGCCTGACTCTGAAAGTCTTGGGAGTAGGTGGACATGGCCTTCTGGCTTAGTTTACCTGCTCTCATGGGGTCTCCCTTCGGGGGAGCCTCACCGAGGAGGTTTCTGTTTCGGCAGTCCCTCCGAGGATGTAGGCCATGTGGTTTCGGCTGCATGGGCCATAGTGGGGTCCTAGTGGTTTCGGCTGCTTGGACTCCAATACTAGGGTGACCAGACATCCCCAGTTTCAGGGGACAGTCCCCTGATTGAGGACACTGTCCCTGGACCAAGTCTGTCCCTGGTTTTGTCCCCAGATTGGATTTAATAGGGGGCAGGGGCAATTTCAAAGACAGTTGGTGCAGAATTAAAATAAAATAAAAATTGAATTACACACCCCCGCTCCGCCGTGCCTACTAGCATAGGGGGTGTATTTTTTCTATTATCTGTGCCCCTTCCTGATGATCATGTGCTGGTCAGAGCGAAGGGAATATTTCTTCAGTTTCAGGCTCATGCCCATTCAGTTTCGCTCGCATGTTCTTCTGCCTTGACTCAAATCCTGGCGGAGCGAGCTTCCTCCACACCCCATCCAATAGTAGCCGGGACCCGAAGAGTAAGACTTGAGAGGCTGTGAGGCGGCCGGCGACGGGCAGAGAGTCACTGATTGTTCCCATTACTAGTAAAGAGAAAATATGCACACAGGGTGGAGACATTTCTGACTTCCAGAGTTGTGTATCGCGTTCTCTCTTCTCTGAACCTTAGGTTGTCTTGTGGGGGTCGGGTGGGGAGACTAAACTGTATGACAAATGGAGGGAGGATCTCCCTGCTCTTGCTGCTGATGATTGGGAGGAAGGAACCTAGCAATATATTGCACTGATGGTCTCAGCAAGGAATAGATACATCCAGCTCAAATTTATACACAGAGCATACTATACGCCTTTTCATCAGGCCACCGCTGAAGTGGTCTGATGGTCTGATGTGCGTACACACCATCAGTCCAAAATCCGATCAGGTTAGAACTCAGTGACGTAGAACACAACGACGTGCTGAAAAAAACAAGTTCAATGCTTCCAAGCATGCGTCGACTTGATTCTGAGCATGCCCGGGTCTTTGGTCTTATGCTTTTGTGTACTAACCATCATTTTGGTCCGACGGTCAGGTGTCCATCGGACTGATTTTAAAGCAAGTTTTAAAACTTTGTTCCGATGGACAACGGTCCGATGGGCCATACACGCGATCAGTTTTGTCCGATGAAACTGGCCTTAAGGCCAGTTTCATCGGACCGGTCTGATCGTGTGTATGTGGCCTGAGACTCTCTAGAATATACCCATCCCAAACGGATAGATGTCCCAAATGTACTACTGACCTGGGTACCTTTTTACATGTTGTCTGGTCGTGTCCTGTTATTCAACAATTTTCGGCGAAAGGAGTGGATGTTATTAACTCTGTGAGCAATTCGCATATAGACCTGAACCCAATTATACTGCTTCTGGGAGTTTGTGATAATGTCATATCTATAACACACACACAAGGTTATGTGTATTTTAATCCTCGTTCTATGCTAGAAAGGCCGTCCTGGAAGCAGCCCGAGCCTCCAGCGGTCTCCCAGTGGAAGGCCCTAGTGGACGCTACGCTACCCTTATATAAGCTTATGTATCGCTCACCTCCGAAGGAGCCGCTGGTTAAAAAGGCATGTTAACTCATGGCTCTGGTGATGTGTCTAGGGAGAACGATGAACTTAGTAGCAATAAAGGAATGTCCGCAAAATAGGAAGTCTATTTTATAAGTGCTCTTTTATTACTCAGCCGGGTAAAAACAATTAAACTAGTGAGGAAGCATAGACAAAAGGTTGAGGAGGTATAGCAGACTCAGGCCTTGGGTATTGAAGCAATCCTGCTTCCAACAATAATCATTCTTTCCGCGCCACTCCAACTTGAGTGGGTATAGCGTACCTGGACAGGTTTCTCTCACAGACCTGGCAGCCAGAGTATCACTCAAACTTGAGAAGGATGCCTCTACCACAGGCTCTTCTGAATGACTGTCAGACAAGCGCCTCTGCCACAGGCATTGCCCAAGTGTGAACGTGGAGAAACTCCTCCTGAATAAATGTGTTTTCCTGAGCCTTCCTCCAATGTAGCCAGGGTACTGACTGAGAGAGGAATCAATCCCTCAGTGTCCAGTACCTCGATCCCCGATGGTTCGTTCCAGTGCTGTTGGGACACCAGCCTTTCATTGGTATCCCTCAACTGGAGTCCCTACTGAACAGCTCAACTTGCTTGGGATCTTCAATGGTGGTAACTCAGTAAGTCACTGGGTCCCTGAAGGTAGATAGGTGTTCCTCGGGGATAGGTGCCCGGACCGTCCCCCGTGCAGATAGTCCCTGACTATCGGTTGGCCCGTGTTGTGCCCAAGGGTACCCGGGAGATCAATTTCACCATAGAAAAGGACACAGAGTCATGCAGCAAGTGAAATCAGAGCTCTCCGTTTATTTAGGCTCGTCTAGGATTCTTATACACAAATTGGGGAGGATGTATTAGACATTAGCATAAGATAAATTGTCAGTATTCTATAGGCGGATACAGATGCAGTCAAGAAAGGGAGTCATAACCTTGAAACATTGAAGAGAACAAAAGCATATTATTTTCCGAGAAACTGCTGAGGCATCAATTTCCAGATAACACATTCCACAGACAAAGACGTGCAAAAGCAAATATCTAAAATGGAGATGAGTGAACAAAATGGCGTTACTATTGCAAAAGCATAAAACTCCTTCAATCCCCTCTTAAAATCATGTATATGTACAAAAATGATTTTCTTCTATCTTCGTGTGAAGGATGTCATCAGGGACCTAGTCTCCCTGGGTGTGGGAGGTGTGAATAGGTGACTGAGCCTTGGGTTCCCTGCTAGTATAAAAAGGACCTATTCCACCCATCCTAAACAACGAGGTTACACTCCTTTCTTAGCTTATGTTTCTTTATGTAATCAGCATAGCCTTGGGGGGAGGGGTTAAAAGGGACCTCCAAGTCGGAGGTTACAGTGGAAAGCATTGAAAGATTATCTATACCTTTGCTAAATATTTTGCGAAAGCAGGGGATCACACAGCAGACTATTACTCCTATTACAAGGAGTACTACAACTATAAAAATTCCTAGTTGGACTAGGATTTGTTTCCAGTTAGCAAACCACCCAAACCACTGATCCCAGGGGTTGGTTAACCCTGAATTCTTCTTCAGTTCCACAGATAGGTTTTCTAGTTTCTGAATTGCTAGAGTAACCTTACCATTGGGACCAGTGTTATCAGGAATGTAGGTGCAACATCCCTCAGTTTTACCAATATATACACATGTGCCCCCCTTCTCGGCCAGAATCATGTCCAGAGACATCCGATTCTGGAAAGTCATTTGGGAAGTGAATTCGAGCTGTTCTGCTATTCCCTTTAGGGCATCCCTTGTATCATTAACAAACCTCTGTTGGTTGTAATAAATATAATTTATCCAATCAACATTTTTATTTATGGTTATGATAGGGATTAAGGACTCAAAACCTGCAGCAACTTGATCTCTTGCTTTAAATTCACTGGGGACCCCTCTTGGCACCCCTATCGAATCTATATATACATGTGGATCAAAACTTCCTCCTGGGGATTCTCTTTTTCTTCTTCTTAGGGGGTTGGAGGAAATCTGATCATTATCAGGATTACTTTCTGACACTATGTGTAGGGGCATTATAACTTTGGCCAGGGCGCATTCTCCTTTCCATGGGGAATCTAATTTGGTTCTTAATTTCATATCACCACATATCCAATAAATGTCCCCGAGGGACCTTGTTTGGTTCACAATTGTTGTATTCCTTCTCTCATGGCAATAACCCTCAGGAAATACCTGGAGGTCTCTGCCTTTACCCTTAGGTGTACCTTTGGACGTGTAACAGGTATAATTCCCTGGGTATATGGTGATATGACTACCTGGATTTGGGTTTTTCGATAAGATAGGATACTCTTTCTTCCATTTCTCGCAAAGTGTGTTATTAGTGGGTGTGGAGGTGAAGAGGCTCAGGAAACATTCCTCTTGGTTGGAAGGGATATTGAGGGGCACAGTACCCAAGTGAGGTCTGGCCTTACCACACACATAGCAATTACTTTTATTATGGGTGTGGGCATTATACTTCATCCATTCCAACCATAGGTTGACATCTGAGAACCCAGTTTCTATGGCTAGAGTGTCTTCATATGTGGGATCTGCTATGGCCATCATCTCTTGAATTGTTTGAATACAGGGTTTTAGAGGATTTATGGGGGGGCCTTGTTGCCATTCTTTAGAGTTGTATTTCAAACTTGCCTAAAGGTCTATCCGTCCCTCCCTGCACCCGTTTTCCCATCCAGTAAGTTCCCTCATCCCCCTTTTGTGGGTTTTCAATATTAAGGATTAGTTGGTACGCTGTGCCCCCCGGATCTAAACTTTACATCCCCATCACTCCCGGTGAGTGAATACCTACCGGTGGCACATCATTTGGGGGGTGGGCCCCTCCATGACAATGTCATCCTGGAGATAAGGGATTTCCCATTTCTATCTTTCCTACCTAGTGCTGACTGAGGTTTGTATGCCCAATCTTGTCCTATGCTCCATCCCACACTTCCCCAGTGTTTACAGTCTTGTCCCCAATAACTGTCCGTGACACATATATATATTTCCGGGTCTTGATCTCTTCTTTCATGACACTGCCATGCAGCGCCGGGACATGGCGCAACATCACAGTAGTCAAACAAGAAGGTGGCTACCTGTGTATTGGAGGAGTTAAACCAGAGTTGTGTCAGACCTGTTTTCTGTGTGATGGCTACCTGTTGGGGATTTGGGGAGGAAAGAGGGACACTTCTCCTTGTTCTGCATGGTTGTTTGTTTGTATAAGTTTTACCACAAATAACTTGTAGCCCGCCCAAGTCCTCTGGATGATAAATGCAGTTAGTTGTGATCCACACAAGGGTGTACACTGAAAATGAAACCAGTCCTATCAGTAGCCACAGTTTGCTTGAGTCCGGTGAAATCAGGATTGTCATTTTCTACAGGGTCAGGGCTGTCTGCCCCCGTTAATACCCCCTTTTCTTGACTGTCCTGTTCGAGGTCAGGGCTGTCTGCCCCCGTTAGTACCTCCTTGCTTGCTTCTGGGTCCTGTTCGAGGTCAGAGCTGTCTGCTCTCGTTAGTACCTCCTTTCTTGACTCCGTTTCCTCTGACTCAGGTTCCCTGCGTACCAGCAGCATGGATCCAGGTAGGACTGTGTTCAGTTAGTTAGTTTCCCTTCTTCAGCTGTTCTATCACCACTACATCTCCTTCCTTGAGAGGGTGAGTGTTGCCCTGTGGAAGAAACGGAAACTTGCAAGTAACATTGTCTTTGACTTCTATTAAAGTTTCAATCAACTTTCTCATATATTCATCCCTAATGTTGTCAAGATTGTCTTGTGTCATGAATGTGCGTCTGGCCCAAGGTGTTGGGAAAGGTCTATCCATCAGGATTTCAAAAGGAGAATATCCTAGGGTTGCATTTGGTGCCATTCTTATCTCAGCAAGAACAGCTGGGAGGTATCTTTTTCACTTTTTAAACGTACCTCTCGTAGCTTTCCTCGGCTTGTCTTTGATTTGGGAAATGAATGCTGGGCCTTGGTCTGAATTTATTTGTAGTGGTATTCCCCACCTGGGGATCATTTCCCCTGTGAGGATTCCCACTACCTTTTTAGCATCTTTCCTCTTAGTGGGAAACATTTCAGGCCAGCGAGAGAACATGTCTGTAATCATACAGACTGGTTGTTGTCCTTCTTTCGCTGTGAAATGTGGGTGAAATTAATTTGAAGGTGTGTGAACGGGGTTGTGGGGTGGAGCAATCCGATGTGGGTTATTGGGTTTACTCCTGATGCATGTAATGCACCTTTTAACATAACTGACTACCAATTGCCTGGCATCTGTAACATAAAAATCTTTTAGTAGTTGTTTTAGAGTGCGTTTCCAACCTAGGTGTCCTATCCCATGATAGTGTGCAATGTATATTGGGGCACTACACTGTGGGATGCCTGTGCAATGTATTGGGGCACTACACTGTGGGATGCCTGTCTCCCCTCTTTGCAAATTAATCCGGTCTTCGGATTCTTTTGCAATATCGGGTAACACCAGTCTCTTAATTCTGTAGTTGTAGTGGAAGCTTGTAGATCAGTTAACAGTTGCGTTTCATCTGGAAGGAGCGGTACGAGGTTTGGCATGGAGATTAAGGCACCTAGAGGTGATTTAAGAGCAGCCTGTTTTGCTGCACTGTCAGCTAGGGCGTTACCTTTAGAGACATCATCAGATCCTCTCGTATGGGCTCTACAGTGAATGATTGCCACTTCGGAGGGCAACATTATTGCAGCAAGGAGTTGTGATATTAACTGGGCATGTGAGATCCGTTTACCATCTGCGCCGATGTATCCCCTCATAGACCATAAGACACCATGGTCGAAGACGACGCCGTGTGCGTATCGGGAGTCAGTGCAGATGGTAACGGGTTTGTTAGCGTAAAGAGTGCATGCTCTTGTTAGGGCAATAAGTTCCGCTGCTTGGGCCGACTGGTACGGATTGGGGTTCGCTTCTAGAACCACGCCAGGTAATTCAACTACTGCATACCCTGCCAGGCAGGCGTTGTCATTGGGCTCGGTACATGAACCATCCACAAAGACAACATCTGCACCCGGGATGGGTGTGTTCATCATGTCCAGTCTGGGGGAAGTAACCATTTTGATTGCCTCCAGACAGTCATGACAATCGGGTCCTTTATCCTCAGATGACTTCATGCCTAGAAGTGCATCTAGGATCATGGCCGGGCCCGAGTTACTGCCACTATACTCAATATACAGCTGTGGATTACTGAGCAGGATAACCTCATACTCACTTAATCCCTGAGCTGACATGTGTTGGATGTGTATGCCTTTAAGCAGGCTTACTACATCATGTGAGGTATGTAGGGTTGTAGGATGTCCTAATGTGAACCCAGATGCCATTTCTACCACCATAGCGCATGTTGCCAGAGCCCTAAAACAGGACGATAAACCCTGGACCTGTAGAGGCATGACCTTTGAAAAATAAGCTACAGGTCGTAGCTTGCCCCCGTGTTCCTGGGCCAGCACACCCGCCATGGTTTTACAATTGTCTCTAGCATACAAATTAAACATCAATGAAAAGTCAGGGAGGCTCAGTCAAAGACTCATTACTATAGCTTCCTTTAATGCCTCAAAGGCATGTAACATTTCATTAGACCATTTAACATTTTCAGCAGAATTTTTCAGAGTGGCTTGTCTCAGAACATTATCATAAAAAGAACAATCAGGGATCCATTGCCTGCAATAATTAAACATACCAAGGAAGGATAGCATCTCCCTCTTGGTTTGTGGGGTGACCAGGCCCACTATTGCATGGATACTTGAAATACTGATGTTCCTTTTGCCTTTTGTGAAGACAAAGCCCAAGTATTCAACATTTTCACTGCACCATTGCTACTTTTGCCCAGACACTTTATGACCACATTCACATAACCATAACATTAGTGATTCACTGTCTTGTTGACAGGCCTCCCTAGACTTACTACAGACCATCAAATCATTGATATACTGTAGTACTACCGAACCCTGGGGGGAGTGCCATGGCCTGAGTGTGGACTGAAAAACAGTACTGTATACCACGGGGAAGTCCACAAATCCTTGAGGCACTTTCAACCAGTTTAACTGGCGTTCGCCAACAAGGGAAAAAGAAAAAAAGAAAACAAAAGGTCTGGTCCTCTTGTCAACAGGGACACTAAGAAAAACATTCTTTAAGTCTATAACAGTAAAATGTGTGGCATCATGTGGTATGTTGGCAAGCACGGCATGGAGGTCAGGTTTCAGAGTGACCCTGTAAGGGGCACAGGAGATTAGGCCAGTGTCATACTCTCCTGTGGCCAAAACATCTTCAGACAGGTCCGGAGGATCCAGATATGCCTGCATGTTATACACGGTCACAATGTATGATTCAGTGAAAACATCAATGGGTAACACCGAGGATTCAACAATTAATCCTCCTCCTTCCTCTATGGGGAACGGGTTACAACTGTTCATATTCTTGGTCCATGCACTTAAATTATCTATGAATGGGTTAATTAAATAACCGGTCCCACAAATGCGGGCCACATAATCCTCACACTCCTCACCCGGTTGGGGTGGACTATGTTCAGACTCTGCAGCGCTCATTACCGGGACATAAAACCGCTGAAACAATCAATGAACAGCTGTAATCAACCCAGAGTCTGCCCAATATAATCTTTAATTGGTACAGAGAAATAACAATTAAGTTTATATAATACTTGGTTCTTGCAACAGCGCCTGGGGGATCTACTGCCGCAAAAAACATGGGGTAGGTTATATGGTCTCTCACTAATATGTGGCTGTTAATGTGCAAAACAATAAAAAATATTTTTAAACAAAATAAACCTCTTGTTTAGAAAAATACACATTTGGCATAATGCCAACTATTTTATTGGACCCACATTGGATGAGTCCCATATACAGTCAGCTTGCAGCTCATTTAAACAATACAAATAATAAATGCACAAGTTCCTTTTAACATTCCGGCATGCTTAATCAACCCGGCTACACAGAATACTTTTAATTCGTTCACAGAGAACCCTAAGGGTCTTTTGCAAAACTTCACTCACACTTAACATTTTTCAAATGTTTTGTTTTTGTATTAGCCAATGGACTCCAGACACCGATTAGTTATTGACCACTGATAACAAAATTTAATGACAATAACGGTTTGTCATTGCGGCCGCTCTTTTGCCAAAAGCGGGGTTCACTCATCTTTTCGGTCTGGGGTGTCCATTGACCCTCACTATCAGAATTTGTAATTTTTTTTTTTTTATTACATTAACTCATAGAACACCATGGAGGTATAAGACTTTCATGTACCTTCACATAATCACAAACAATCACTTCATTCACTTCAATTGTCTAACAAGGCGTAAGTTATTGTCAGCTTTAGTATGCTTAAGTTCAAATTACACAAACACAATACTTGCATGTCATTAATGTCTTTATATGCGTTATTAGTATTTTCCAACAGAAAGACAACCAGTGGTTCGTTATCCTTGCAGTACTGGCAGTCTATCTGCTACAAAATATATGTGGCTGCAGATGGTAGACGTTTCTAACCTGCCTATAAGTAAGCCCGAGTTGATTACAGTCTATTTCTCCATGGAAATTGATTCTGTAATAAATTGTTCTACACTCGGGACGGCAGGAAATAACTCGTCTACCTAAGAATTTATTTTGCCCTGCAGGTGGGGTTATTGAGACTAACTTGGCAGCATTTAACTCATGATTTGTTATGTTAAAATTTAGACACTGAGTACAGGACGGGCAGGTCATCAGTCAACAGTCTCTACTTGTCATAAATACAGCTTCAGTATATGTTAGATCAAATCTGTGATGTTCAATGCAGCATGAATCTCTTCATTCGCTCCGACTCCACCCTTGACTGGTTTTAACCTCGGTAATAAAATCGAGGTTAACCTGATCTTTAGATGGAATCAGCCTAGACCAGACGCATGCTCGAGCCAGCCCGTATCTTGTTGACCATCACTATAGATTGACCATTAGACATACACTGAAGTAAACATTCAATGATTCTTATTACTTTAAATTCAGTCAATGATCACAGTCCGTATACTCACTAACCGGACTATTGGACCATACAAACAGATTATCTTAAACTTCTACGCGACAGGTAAGAGAAGCAAAGCAGTTTTAGGCACAACACGGGTCAATAATTTGTCTCCCTGAGACAAGCTAATATTTCCCTGAAATATTAGTTTTGTTTTACACTCCCAGAGTGTTCACATTCCCTGAATGTGCTTTTTGTTCACGCTCCCGGAGCGTGTTTGTTATAACTTTGCTCACACTCCCTGAGTGTGTTTGTTATAACTTCATTCACACTCCCTGAGTGTGTTCACAATCCCGGATTGTGTTTCTTTTCACGCTCCCAGAGCGTCCACACTCCCAGAGTGTGTTTCTAAGGCTCAGGAATCGGAAACTTAGTCAGAGCCCTCCCACCCCGGACAGTTGGAAAATAAAATATTTCAACTTACCGGGTGGGTGAGTAGGGATGACGTTCCGATGCCGGACGAAGCCCCCAGACTGAAGGTAGATAGGTGTTCCTCGGGGATAGGTGCCCGGACCGTCCCCCGTGCAGATAGTCCCTGACTATCGGTTGGCCCGTGTTGTGCCCAAGGGTACCCGGGAGATCAATTTCACCATAGAAAAGGACACAGAGTCATGCAGCAAGTGAAATCAGAGCTCTCCGTTTATTTAGGCTCGTCTAGGATTCTTATACACAAATTGGGGAGGATGTATTAGACATTAGCATAAGATAAATTGTCAGTATTCTATAGGCGGATACAGATGCAGTCAAGAAAGGGAGTCATAACCTTGAAACATTGAAGAGAACAAAAGCATATTATTTTCCGAGAAACTGCTGAGGCATCAATTTCCAGATAACACATTCCACAGACAAAGACGTGCAAAAGCAAATATCTAAAATGGAGATGAGTGAACAAAATGGCGTTACTATTGCAAAAGCATAAAACTCCTTCAGTCCCCATTATTTTCAGAGTGTTCCGGACCAGCTTGGCTCCGGGACCAGGAACTCCACGAACCTCAGCTTCCACTGCTGCCACCTGCTGTCCCGGGGTTGAACAACACCCCAGGCATAGCAGAATGAGCCCACAGCACAGCCAAGCTGAAACAGAGAGCTCTAAACAATCACAATTGAGATCAGAGTAAGTTTATACTCTGATCTTTCCCACTAAATTTCAATAGCGTCCGTACTTGGAAGTACAGGGGCGCTACACTAACATATATGAACCGTAAATGTCCTAAGAAGTTCGAGAAGATCTGGGGTGCCTGGACCAAGAACTGAGACTTATAGGCCCTGACAATGCCCCTCTGGTGCTCCCGGTGTCTCTTCCCCCTCCCCCTTAGTAATCCCTCTTCTTCTACCTTCCCTTCTCCTTGTCCGACCTCCCTCCCTCTCTCACCCTTTTCCCCCCTTCATCCCTCCCCCCCCTTCCTTTACCTTCTTTTTCCCTTTCTCATAGTTGGCGCTCCTCCTGACTCCTCTGTTTGGTATTCTTGGAACTCCACTTGATTTCTAGGTTAGGCCAAGAGCTATAGGTACTTCTGGATAGGTGAGGTCACCTGAACCTAATGAGGGAAATGCTGTGTTCATTGATTCAATGTAACGGTATGATTGTATTGTGATCTATGCCAAGTTTTATACCAAGATATTTGAGATTCTATATATAACTCTGTTAATTCTGTGTTGTATAGCTGCACTGTGTTCTTTTTTTTTTTGTTCCTTTTTGTGTTTGTATGTCTATATGTTTCTCCTTCTGGAGACAAATAAAAACGTTTGTTAAAAAAAATAAAAATATGTCCCCGGATTTCATTTAAAAAATCTGGTTACCTTATCCAATACTCTTTTCCCTGCCTGGAGCCTAACGCCCCGGGGGATCAGAGCTGGGTCCTCTTAGGACAGGGATCCTCAAACTACGGCCCTCCAGCTGCTGTAGAACTACACATCCCAGGAGGCATTGGAACACACTGACATTCACAGACATGACTAGGCATGATGGGAATTGTAGTTCTTGAACAACTGGAGGGCCATAGTTTGAAGACCCATGTCTTAGGAGGACCAATTGACGATGGCACCCATCGCAGTTTTTTGTGTTTCACTCTTTATGTGTGTGCACATTTTTTCCTGCACCGGGTGAAGTTTTTGGGTTGTGTTTTGCACGCCAAAGGCTTTTCATTAGAAAAAAAATAAAAAAAAATGGCGGCGATCTGCGATTTTTATTGGTACTGCGATGTTATGGCGGACACATCGGACACTTTTGACACATTTTTGGCGCCATTCACATTTATACTGCGATCAGTGCTATAAATATGCACTAATTACAGTATAAATGTGACTGGCATTGAAGGGGTTAACACTAGGGGGTGAGGAAGGGGTTAAATGTGTATCCTAGGTGTGTTCTAACTGTGGGGGGAGGGGGTGACTGGGGGGGTGACCGATCTGTGTCCCTATGTAGGAAGGGACACAGATCTGGCTCCTCCTCTCCAGAGACAGGACGTTGTCTCTGTGTAAAATGGCGATGAGAGATGATCTATGAGAGATCATCTCTCATTCGCCCACAGATCGCATCGCAATCGGCCACTCTGATTGGCCGTTCGCCGCGATCTGTGATTGGCCGTGTCCAAGGGACACGGACAACACAGGGCTTCCCCGCAGGGCGCTCTACAGCGCGCGCTGGGAACGCCTGAAGGACACGCCGTCAAACGACGGCATGTTGGATATTCAGGCCCGCGCTGTTGCCCGTAAACCGACGGTAGCGCGGGCCTGAAGTGGTTAAATTTCCACAGTAAAATGACACCGTATTGTAAGATATGATAGAGGGGGGTGCGTATGACACATCTGCATTGTAAACGTATTGGTCCAATGGGGGAATTTTTTTTAAAACCCATTTTGAAGTGTTACAAAAATGTCCCTATGTAACCAGTGGGCTGATATTTGGGCTCTGTACCTTTAAATTTCCACAGTAAAATGACACCGTGTTGTAAATATTACAGAGAGGGGGATGTATGTGTAACAACTCTGTGTTATCATTACTTTATATATTATATTATGTTATATGTACATTTCCTGTGTTGTATATCCAACCAAAAAAACGTGTCTGATAGCATGACCACTGATATGGAACTGTCTGATGGCTTGACTCCAGTGAGCCGGGTCCAGTGTAATTACCTCTGCAGTGTTCTTCGGCGAGTGAAGGGTTAATATGACCCGCCCCCCGTGGGCGTCCCCGGTACATTGTAATTAGTCTTTAAACAGAGGCGGGGCGGGGCCGTATTAGCATATGTCTAGTATTAACATGTGAGGGGGGCGGAGTCTCTCTTAACCAATCCCGTCGCTCGCTTTTGGTAAATTTGCATATTGCAGGAACGGCGCTTATATTCCTTGAATTTTTATAGTTTTCGAGTAATAAACAATAAAAATAAAAAAAAGATAATCATGGGCGGGGGGGGAAGTTGAATTAGTAATAGCTTAGTAGATATCGCCTGCAATAAGAGAGAGAAAAAAAAAAAAAGTGCAAAATGTTCTCTCCGTAAGTTCACGTAACAAATATTTCTGGCACTATATAAAGCAGACAGCCTCATTAGTATTGGTTAGATGAAGGGGGAGACCTTGGTCCTCTGTAGGGGGAGAGTGAGTGTATCGCTGACCCGTCAGCTGAGTTCGTGCTTCGCACCGAGGCGCATCGAGGCTGTAACGGTCCTATTGGCGAACCATCCCTATGGCGGATTAGACGTTCCTCGCATGTATCTAAAGCCGTCTTTTTTGCTAGAAAATTGCTTTGAACCCCCCCAAACATTTTATATATATATATTTTTTTTAGCAGAGAATCTAGAAAATAAAATGACAATTGCAATATTTTATGTCACACGGTATTTGTGCGGCGGTGTTTTTGTGGAAAAATTAACTTTCATGAATTTAAAAAAAAAAAATGAAAAAGTGAAGTCAGCCCAATTTTTTTGGCATAATGTGAAAAGATAAAGTTGCGCCGAGTAAATTGATACCAGGCACGTCACGCTTTATAATCGCACGCACTCGTGGAATGGCGTCAAACTACGGTACCTAAAAATCTCCATAGGCGACGCTTTAATCTTTTTTTTTTTTTTACGGTTACCAGGTTAGCGTTACAGGGGAGGTCTAGTGCTAAAATTGTTGCTCTCGCTCTCGCGATCGCGGCGATACCTCACATGTGTGATTTGAACACCGTTTTCATATTTTAAAAAAAAAAACCACTGTGCCCAACAATTGTCACCACTGTGCCCATCAAACGCAGCCACTGTGCCCAACAATTGTCGCCACTGTGCCCATCAAACTCAGCCACTGTGCCCATCAAACGCAGCCACTGTGCCCAACAATTGTCGCCACTGTGCCCAACAATTGTCGCCACTGTGCCCATCAAACGCAGCCACTGTGCCCATCAAACGCAGCCACTGTGCCCAACAATTGTCACCACTGTGCCCAATTGTCACCACTGTGCCCAATTGTCGCCACTGTGCCCATCAAACGCAGCCACTATGCCCATCAAACGCAGCTACTGTGCCCATCAAACTCAGCCACTGTGCCCAACAATTGTCGCCACTGTGCCCAACAATTGTCGCCACTGTGCCCAACAATTGTCGCCACTGTGCCCAATTGTCGCCACTGTGCCCTTCAATGCCAGTCACATTTATACTGTAATTAGTGCATATTTATAGCACTGATCGCAGTATAAATGTGAATGGCGCCAAAAATGTGTCAAAAGTGTCCGTTGTGTCCGCCATAATGTCGCAGTACCAATAAAAATCGCAGATCGCCGCCATTTCTAGTAAAAAAAAAATAATAAAAAATAATAATTCTCTCCCCTATTTTGTAAGCGCTATAACTTTTGCGCAAACCAGTCGCTTACTGCGATTTTTTTTTTTACCAAAAATATGTAGAAGAATACGTATCGCCCTAAACTGAGAAAAAAAATGTGTTTTTTTTTTAATTGGGATATTTATTATAGGAACAAGTAAAAAATATTGTATTTTTCTTCAAAATTGACGCTCTTTTTTGTTTATAGCGCAAAAAATAAAAACCGCACAGGCGATCAAATACCACCAAAAGAAAGCTCTACTTGTGGGGAAAAAAGGACGTAAATTTTGTTTGGGAGCCACGTCGCACGACCGCGCAATTGTCAGTTAAAGCGACGCAGTGCCGGAAGCTGAAATTTTACCTGGGCAGGAGGGGGGTATATGTGCCCAGTAAGCAAGTGGTTAAAGGTACAGAGCCCCAAATATTAGCCCACTGGTTACACCGACATATGTAAACGCCCTGTAAACCACATATGTGAGGTATCGCCGCGTGCGTTAGAGTGCCATATGACGCCCTGTCAGAGCAACAGGGTATCCCGCACGCTGTCATGTGCGGTACCATAGTGGTTAAGCGTATCTCACTTTGAGAATACGCTTAAATATACGCCGGTGCAAAATCCTAGTGCTTTATTGTATGATTAGAGGGTATTATGTGGTATATTCTGGTGATGTGATGCAGTATGGGGTGAATTGTACTTTATATATATTTTTTTTTATGTATAAATACAATATTTTTTTTTTTTTTATTTAACCACTTCGGGTCCGCGCTATTGACAGAATACGTCAGCAGCGCGGACCTGAGGCGCCGGGGTCACGTCTTTGGACGTGATTTACTTGTGATTCCCCGCGCGCGCCACAGGGTGGCGCGCGGCGGGGAAAAACAGTCCTGACGCATCACCGAGGATTCGATGCATGTACCCGGCGGCCGCGATGTCCGTCAGGTACACGCGATCATCGGTGAGAGAGCAGGGACGTGGAGCTGTGAGTGTAAACACAGAGCTCCACGTCCTGTCAGGGAAAGGAGACAGATGCTGTTTCTCTTGTACATAGAGAGACAGCATCGGTCACCTCCCCCAGTCACCCCCCTCCCCCCACACAGTTAGAACACACCAAGGCAATACATTTAACCCCTTCCTCACCCCCCTAGTGTTAACCCCTTCAATGCCAGTCACATTTATACAGTAATTAGTGCATATTTATAGCACTGGTCGCTGTATAGATGTGAATGGCGCCAAAAATGTGTCAAAAGTGTCCGATGTGTCCGCCGCAATATCGCAGTCTCAATAAAAATCGCAGATTTTTTTTTTTTTTAAAAGCCTGTGGCGTGCAAAACACAACCCAAAAACTTCACCCGGTGCAGGAAAAAATGTGCACACACATAAAGAGTGAAACACAAAAAACTGCGATGGGTGCCATCGTCAATTGGTCCTCCTAAGAGGACCCAGCTCTGATCCCCCGGGGCGTTAGGCTCCAGACAGGGAAAAGAGTTATTAGAGTCCTAGCAGCCGAAACCACTAGGACCCCACTAAGGCCCATGCAGCCGAAACCACATGGCCTAACATCCTCGGAGGGACTGCCGAAACAGAACCCTCCTCGGTGGGGCTCCCCCGAAGTGACAAAACAAGACAGACAGGGGGTAAAATAAAAAAGAAAGTGGGGGAAAAGGAAGGTGGGAATGGTGAGTGGAAAGTGGCCATTGTGCAATACAATGGCCGGTCCTCCGGCCAGGAACAAAAATTCCTCTGGTCCTAGCCAAAAGGCTCGGCCCTAGAGGCAGGTGCTAAAAAGGTGTGTGTGGAGATCAGTGACCTAAGGTGCCACACGTTGAGTGCCCCTCAACACTCAGTGCAATGTATGGCACCCCTGGACTGCCACTCCAGGGGCAATATTTAAGTTTATTTTGCAAAGCAAATGTACAAAAATCAAAAATCGAATACTTTCAACAGGGTACATTCTACTTTGTATTGCGACGCAGCGCATAAATGCACTACATAACAATACAGTTCCAAGCATACAATTAAATTACATTCATCCATCCTGCGGTATGATGCCTGACGTGTTGCGCAGAGTAATAAAACCCTGAAACATCACATCGTGCATGACGCCGCATTACCCTGAAAACAGCTTTTCAAAAACGTGTCAAAAAAATGTCCATATCATATACTGTCAAAAATGCCCGGGGGGGCCAAAGTCTTCCAGTGTAAACGTACAGTTAGGGGAGGGGGGAAATCTTCAGACGTCCTCTTCCTCTTTTAAGTCCATCAAGGTATAGTCTCTCAGCAGGCTGAAGATCAGTCTGCGACAGTCCTCGATGGACATCCTCTGCCGGTTGTGGACGCGGCGATTTCTGGCGTACCATAAGGCATCCTTAAAGCAACACAGAACCCGCCACGCACTGTCAATGTCCTCCTGTGAATGGGTTCCACAGAAGAGTCCGTTTAACACACCAAAGTGTGTAATAGCAGTCTGTGGTACAAAGTCTTTAAGTTCAGGTTCCAAGGCCCTCAACAGGCTCTGTGCAAAGGGGCACTCCCAGAACACATGATATGCCGTTTCCTCCTGGATGATGCAAAAGGGGCAGTGCCTGCACAGGTTTCTGGCATGTAGGAATGTCCTGAGCAGCAATCCCCCTTGAATTGCCATCCATGCCTGATCTTTGTGCCTGTTGGTGAGTCTCTTTGAAGAAACATTCCTCCAGACCACTTTGCAAGTGGCTGAAGGGAGGCCTGGAATAGTCTCAAAGATGTCCGATGCTCTAATCAACTTGTAGATAGTTTTTGGCTTCCACAAGTCGGGCTTAACTCCATGCAGCCCCAGCTCCTTGATGAACTTGAAAGTATCCAAGTAATACCATGGAGTGTCCCAGTTGTAGGGGACGGAACTGTCCCATTTGTCCCATCCAAGCGACTTCCAAAGAGGCAGGAGGAAAAAACGGGACATGGAGTTACCGCCAGAGTCCACAGTTCTGTCAACCAAAGTCCTGCGGATGCAGTTACAAGCAAAGAACACCCTCAGTAGTGTGGCGATGTCGGGCACGCCCTTACCGCCCTTGAGAGGTTCCTTGAACATAACAGTCCGCTTTACTCTGTCCATTTTGGAGTTCCAGATGAAGTGAAACACCGCCCTGGTGATGGCCTTGCAGGTGTTGACCCGGGGGGGCCAGGCCTGGGCGAGGTACTGCAACACAGGGAGAATCTCGCTGCGGAGTACCAGTGTTTTCCCTTCGATGGTAAGATCTCTGTTGCTCCAAAGTCCAAACTTTTGTCGCATCTTAGCCAGTCTTTCCTCCCAGGACTTCAGGGCTGCGCCCTCCGCTCCAAACCAGACTCCAAGAATTTTGATGAAGTCCGCTTTGATGCTGAACGGTATGGGTGCAGAAGAAGGCAGGAACCACTTTCCGAAGAGCATGACTTCCGACTTCCCGCAGTTGACCTTTGCCCCTGAAGCTTGGCCGAAGTCCTCGCACGTCTGGACGAGTGTGTCGATGGAGCGCCGGTCAGCACAGAACACCGTCACGTCATCCATGTAGAGCAAGCACCTGACCTCCCGTCTTTCCGGTCCTGGTGCGGTGATCCCTCTGATCTCTGTGTTCCGTCTGATGCTTTGGGCGAATAGCTCTATACAGCAAACAAAAAGCAGAGGTGAGAGAGGGCAGCCTTGTCTGACCCCCGAGAGAACCTTGAAGGGGTCAGTTTTCCAGCCATTTACCAACACCAAACTACAAATATCCTTATACATGACATTCACATACGAGCAAAACAGTTCCCCTAGACCAAACCTGCGCAGAGTTCTGCACATAAACTCATGGGAGACGCGGTCAAAGGCCTTCTCCTGGTCAAGACTGACCAGGGCCGCGTGCACACGGCGGTCCTGAATGTACTGGACCGTGTCCCGGACAAGCGCGAGGCTGTCCGCAATCCTGCGACCAGGAATGCCACAAGTTTGATCCGGGTGGATGATCTGTCCGATGACAGATTTCAGCCTGTTGGCCAAAACCTTGGCGAGGATTTTGTAGTCCACGTTCAAAAGAGAGATTGAACGCCAATTTTTCAAGTCCGACCTCTCCCCCTTGCGTTTATACAAAATCGTGATCATCCCCTCTCTCAGTGATGGAGGCATTCTACCCTCCACCACCATCTCCTCGTACAGCTTGAGCAGGTCCGGGCCCACGAGGTCCCACAGGGCTACATAGAGCTCAACTGGGAGACCATCGCAACCCGGGGTCCTGCCTTGCCTAAAGGATTTAGCGGCAGAGTGCAGCTCCTCCAACACCAGGGGGGCGTTGACGGCCGATGAACCTGCAGGATCAATTTGGTTAGTGATACCTGACAGGAACCTGTCGGCTGCCTCCGTGTCCGTTTCTTTCGGGGAGTAGAGGTTGGTGTAGTAGTCTTCAACCACTTGCATTACAGCCTCCTTCCCCTTCTGGAGTGTTCCGGTCTCGTCACGCAGCTCTGGCAAGGGAGTGTGTCCCGAGTGGAGTTTCCTGTGGCCTTGCGGGGCAGCCCGTCTGCGGTCAGGTACGGCTTGGCTGGTCCCGATTGACTGGCGCCGGCCGGGGTAGAAGTGGAGGTTGAGGCTGTGGCATTCTCAGGGACTTCGGAGGAAGTGGCTGGAGCAGGGCCTGTCTTCATATCGTTGGTCTTCTTCTCATGTTTCCCCATCGTCAGGAAAGTGGATGTCGCTGCAGGTGTTCTTAAGCGGCTTCCTTCTGATTCCTCGACGTCTTCACTCTTTTACATAGCCTTTACAAAGGCTCTAGCTTCTACAGCCCGAAGGTAGTAATGCGAAAGGGAAAGATTTGTTCATTCTGAAGAGAAACCAGAGTCAGTGCAATGTATGGCACCCCTGGACTGCCACTCCAGGGGCACTATCTCCACAGGCTTTTCAACAGACCCTGACCCCGGTCCGGACCAGCAGCACCCTTCCCAGCCAGGAAGGTAGGAGAAGAGGTTGGGGAGAGCCAGCCGCAGCCGACTACTACCCACAACCCCCAGCTCTCCCACCTAATTACATTCGGGAAGTACTACCCGCCTCTCCCCGAAAGGATTAGCAAGGGTTCCCTCGCCGAACAACTGACTGGGGCAGACACCACCGGATCCAGGCCAAAGGCCAGGGGCCCAGCCCTTCAGCTTCGACCTCATGCCTCTCTGCCCCGATCAGAAGGCTTTCGCCTCTACGCCAATAGGCTTTGCGTCCACCGACTGCCATCCCTTTCCCCCTCGCCGAGTACTGGGGACAGTCGGTTTAGCACCACCTATTGGCAACTGATAAGAACAGATACTACACTTGATCTTAGCCAAAAGGCCGAGAAAATCGCCGCCATTACTAGTAAAAAAAATATATAAAAAAAAAATCATAATTCTGTCCCCTATTTTGTAGGATCTATAACTTTTGCGCAAAGCAAACATTTATTGTGATTTTTTTTTTTTTTTTTTTTACAAAAATATGTAGAAGAATACGTATCGGCCTAAACGGAGAAAAAAAAATATTAAAAAATAAATAAAATTGGGATATTTATTATAGCAACAAATTGTCGATCTTTTTTTGTTTACAACGCAAAAAATAAAGACCGCACGGGCGATCAAATACCACCAAAAGAAAGCTCTATTTGTGGGGGAAAAAAAAGGACGCCAATTTTGTTTGGGTGCCACGTCGCACGACCGCGCAATTGTCAGTTAAAGCGACGCAGTGCCGGAAGCTGAAATTTCGCCTGGGCACGGGGCACGAAGGGGGTTTATGTGCCCAGTAAGCAAGTGGTTAAAAAAAATAGGTTTTCCTTGCGCAAGAAAAAAATGTTTTTTTTTTTTAATAGTCTGAAAAGTAACACGCATCCGCCAGGTGGCACTGTGCTCACTACAGTCCATGTATATAGTAAAAAACCGAAAGGTGGCGCTGAGTTGACTCGAAACGACACAGTGCTTTGCAATACAGAGGCAGCGCTGTGCTGGCTACAATCAATGAACACGGTGCTGCGATAAAGAGAAAAGCCCGATAGAGGGCGCTGTGACTGCTCCCAGCTAACTTACACAATGTTGGAACACAACCAATAGATGGCAGATGTGTAATATTCATCTTGTGTTCACTCTTCTGCTTTATACCAATAGATGGCGCTGTGCATTATTTCAGAAACCAGCGCATGCTGCAATACACAATACTGCCAATAGATGGCGCTTTGTGTCACAAAGCACTTCGCTATCATTCTGAGTATTTTGTCAGTGTGTGTGTTTGCAACAGTTTACAACCAATAGATGGCGCAATGCATCTTCTGACTACATGATTACATCTTGCGATGCCTGGTTTGCAATGCATTATATAACCAACAGAGGGCGCACTGGATTAAGACCACATGTGCGGGGCTGCTGCTTCTGAACAACCAACAGGTGGCGCTGTGAATAACATTTCAATGCCTACAACTTATAGTATAACGGAGATAGATGGCGCTACATGACCACATCTCCAGATACGTTGACGTAAGTCCAAAAGTGCGCCGTCGTATCTTTACGCCGATTCACAAAGCGAGATACGCCGGAAAAATTAGGCTTCCTCCACCCGACGTAACCTGCCTACGCCGGCGAATCGTGGGCGCATAGTTACGCTGGACGCATTCGGCGGTCCCATTATAAATATGCAAATGAGTAAGATACGCCGATTCACGAACGCAGATGCGCCCGGCCGCTTCAGATACGCGATTTGCGTAAGGCTTACTTCCGGCGTAAAGTTACCCCTGCTATATGAGGTGCAGGTAATGCAAAGGTATGGGCCAGGGAACGACGCCGTCAAATTTTACGTCGCGTACGCCATTTACGTAGTACTACGTGAATAGGGCTGTGCGTATGTTACGTTCACATCGTAGGCATTGCGCGGACGTATCTTAGGGAGCATGCCCAGTTCGACCGGCCATTTATTAGCATGGGGTCATGCTTAATTTAAATAGATGAATTGATGTGCACAGTGGCGACAATTGATGAGCACAGTGGCTGCGTTTGATGGGCACAGTGGCGACAATTGTTGGGCACAGTGGCTGCGTTTGATGGGCACAGTGGCGACAATTGTTGGGCACAGTGGCTGCGTTTGATGGGCACAGTGGCGACAATTGTTGGGCACAGTGGCTGCGTTTGATGGGCACAGTGGCGACAATTGTTGGGCACAGTGGCGACAATTGTTGGGCACAGTGGCGACAATTGTTGGGCACAGTGGCTGCGTTTGATGGGCACAGTGGCTGAGTTTGATGGGCACAGTGGCTGCGTTTGATGGGCACAGTGGCGACAATAGTTGGGCACAGTGGCTGCGTTTGATGGGCACAGTGGCGATAATTGTTGGGCACAGTGGCGACAATTGTTGGGCACAGTGGCGACAATTGTTGGGCACAGTGGCTGCGTTTGATGGGCACAGTGGCTGAGTTTGATGGCCACAGTGGCTGCGTTTGATGGGCACAGTGGCGACAATTGGGCACAGTGGTGACAATTGTTGGGCACAGTGGTGACAATTGTTGGGCACAGTGGTGACAATTGTTGGGCACAGTGGCTGCGTTTGATGGGCACAGTGGCAACAATTGTTGGGCACAGTGGCGACAATTGTTGGGCACAGTGGCGACAATTGTTGGGCACAGTGGCGACAATTGTTGGGCACAGTGGCTGCGTTTGATGGGCACAGTGGCTGAGTTTGATGGGCACAGTGGCTGCGTTTGATGGGCACAGTGGCGACAATTGGGCACAGTGGTGACAATTGTTGGGCACAGTGGTGACAATTGTTGGGCACAGTGGCTGCGTTTGATGGGCACAGTTGCTGCGTTTGATGGGCACAGTGGCGACAATTGTTGGGCACAGTGGCGACAATTGTTGGGCACAGTGGCGACAATTGTTGGGCACAGTGGCTGAGTTTGATGGGCACAGTAGCTGCGTTTGATGGGCATAGTGGCTGCGTTTGATGGGCACAGTGGTGACAATTGGGCACAGTGGCGACAATTGTTGGGCACAGTGGCGACAATTGTTGGGCACAGTGGCGACAGATGTTGGGCACAGTGGCTGCGTTTGATGGGCACAGTGGCTGCGTTTGATGGGCACAGTGGTGACAATTGTTGGGCACAGTGTTTTTTTTTAAAAAGCACCCCCCCCCTCCCCGCGAGCTTGCGCAACAAAGAGAACGCATACGGAAGTCGCGCCCGCATATGAAAACGGTGTTCAAATCACACATGTGAGGTATCGCCGCGATCGCGAGAGCGAGAGCAACAATTTTAGCACTAGACCTCCCCTGTAACGCTAACCTGGTAACCGTAAAAAAAAAAAAAGATTAAAGCGTCGCCTATGGAGATTTTTAGGTACCGTAGTTTGACGCCATTCCACGAGTGCGTGCGATTATAAAGCGTGACGTGCCTGGTATCAATTTACTCGGCGCAACTTTATCTTTTCACATTATGCCAAAAAATTGGGCTGACTTCACTTTTTCATTTTTTTTTTTTAAATTCATGAAAGTTAATTTTTCCCCAAAAACACCGCCGCACAAATACCGTGTGACATAAAATATTGCAATTGTCATTTTATTTTCTAGATTCTCTGCTAAAAAAAATATATATATATATAAAATGTTTGGGGGGGTTCAAAGCAATTTTCTAGCAAAAAAGACGGCTTTAGATACATGCGAGGAACGTCTAATCCGCCATAGGGATGGTTCGCCAATAGGACCGTTACAGCCTCGATGCGCCTCGGTGCGAAGCACGAACTCAGCCGACGGGTCAGCGATACACTCACTCTCCCCCTACAGAGGACCAAGGTCTCCCCCTTCATCTAACCAATACTAATGAGGCTGTCTGCTTTATATAGTGCCAGAAATATTTGTTATGTGAAGTTACGGAGAGAACATTTTGCACTTTTTTTTTTCTCTCTCTTATTGCAGGCGATATCTACTAAGCTATTACTAATTCAACTTCCCCCCCCCGCCCATGATTATCTTTTTTTTATTTTTATTATTTATTACTCGAAAACTATAAAAATTCCAGGAATATAAGCGCCGTTCCTGCAATATGCAAATTTACCAAAAGCGAGCGACGGGATTGGTTAAGAGAGACTCCGCCCCCTCACATGTTAATACTAGACATATGCTAATACGGCCCCGCCCCGCCTCTGTTTAAAGACTAATTACAATGTACCGGGGACGCCCACGGGGGGCGGGGAACACAGCCGAGTCATATTAACCCTTCACTCGCCGAAGAACACTGCAGAGGTAATTACACTGGACCCGGTGTAGCAGTAGAATTGGTATCCCATGAAAAATGGTATCCCTGGCAGCAACTGCGCATGTGCCGATTACAGGCCATTCAAATCGAGCGCAGAGCTGCTGCAGGACAACACAGCGGAGTCAGATTAACTCTGCATGCGCCGAGAGCTACTCCCGAGGAACACACCGTAGTCATCTTATCCTTCAAGCGCCGAGAGCTACTGCCGAGAAACACTGCATCTGGATGACCGCGGGGGGACACAGGCTTGTATAGGCTACCTACGGGGGGGGTTCAGCCTATATGTCTCGGGGGGGGGGGGGAATCAGTCTGTATTTCACGGGGGGGGGGGGGGGGGGGGGGGTCAGTCAGTATTTCACGGTGGTCAGTCTGGGGGGGGGTCAGTCAGAATTTCACAGGGGTCAGTGGGGGGGGGAGGGCAGTCAGTTTTTCAAGGGGGTCAGTCAGTATTTCACGGAGGTCAGCCTGGGGGGGGGGGGGGGGGTGCAGTCTGTATTTCACAGGGGGTCAGCCTGTGTGCCACGGAGGAGGGGTCAGTCTGTATTTCACGGGGGAGGGGTCAGTCTGTATTTCAAGGGGGGTCAGTCAATATTTCACGGGGGTCAGTCAGGGGGGGGTCAGTCAGTATTTCAAGGGGGTCAGTCTGTATTTTACGGGGGTTAGTCCGGTGGGGCAGTTTGTATTTCACGGGGGGGGGGGGGGTCAGTCTGTATTTCAGGGTAGGGTCAGTCAGTATTTCACAGGGGTCAGTCGGGGGGGGGGGGGGGGGGGGTCAGTCAGTATTTCAAGGGGGGCAGTTTGTATTTCATGGGGAGGGCAGTCTGTATTTCACGGGGTCAGTCTGGGGGAGGGGCAGGCAGTATTTCACGGGGGTCAGTCTGGGTGGGGGGCAGTCTGTATTTCACGGGGGGGTGGTCAGTCTGTATGCCATGGGGGGAGGGGTCAGTCTGTATTTCAGGGGGGGTCAGTCAGTATTTCACAGGGGGCAGTCTGTATTTCATAGGGGTCAGTCTGGAATGGGGGCAGACTGTATTTTGGGGAGGGCAGTCTGTAGTTCACGGGGGTCAGTCTGGGGGTGTAGTCTGTATTTAACGGGGTCAGTCTGGTGGAGGGGCAGTCAGTATTTCACGGGGTGGGGGGTCAGTCTGTATGCCACGGGGGGAGGGGGCAGTCAGTATTTCACAGGGGTCAGTCTGGGGGGGTCAGCCTGTATTTCACAGGGGATCAGTCTGTATATTAAGGGGGGGTGAGTCTGTATGTCAAGGGGGGGTCAGTCTGTATTTCATGGGGTTGAGTCTGTATTTGACGGGGTTCAGTCTGTATGTCACATGGGGGGATCAGTCTGTATTTTATGGTGGTCAGTCGGGGGGGGGGGCAGTCTTTTGCCACAGTTGGGGGGTCAGTCTGTCTGTCACAGGGGGGTCAGTCAGTATGTATGTCACAGGGGGGGGCCACAGTCAGCATGTCACGGGTACACCACATGTCACGGGGGGGGGGGGGGGGTCAGTCTGCATGTCATGGGTTAGGGGTCATAAGTTGAGAGGTGACTATCTATCAGAGGTGTCGCTCTCTTGGTGGGTAATGGGGTTGAGTATAAGAGGGGGCTACAGATTTTCATGGCCTGTAATATTATAAGAGGGGGATGCGGATTTTCATGGCCTGTAATATTATAAGAGGGGGATGCAGATTTTCATGGCCTGTAATATTATAAGAGGGGGATACGGATTTTCATGGCCTGTAATATTATAAGAGGGGATGCGGATTTTCATGGCCTGTAATATTATAAGAGGGGGATGCAGATTTTCATGGCCTGTAATATTATAAGAGGGGGGATGCAGATTTTCATGGCCCTGTAATATTATAAGAGGGGGTTACGGATTTTCATGGCCTGTAATATTAGTTTAGTTTCAGGTCTGAATTCAGCCAAAATTTCGAGCCGAAATCTGACCTGAAGCGGGGAATGGAGACGCACCCGACTTCTGCTGTGAGCCGCGGCATTCTCCATGTAAACAGCCAGTGCTAAATGGCAATTTAAATCCCTGGCCCACTATTGGTTAACTAAAGAGGTATGTTACAATGTATTTCTAAATTTCTCAGTTTCTGACTCTTCGATTATTTCCTTTTTTTTTTTTCAGCTTCCCCCATTTGTTTTGGCTGCCACCATGCAGATCTTCTATCGTCTGTCAGCAGAAATGGCTTTACAATCAAGCTGACCTGGCCCACCCTTTCTTTCCTAACCCTAGCTATTCTTTCTAAGGCCTCATTCACACGGACGGACTGTTCAGGCGGACCTGAACGGCCGCTCCTTGCATCCCTATGGAGCGTCGGATGTCAGTGGAGACATGTCCGCTGACATCCGATCTGCTAAAAACAGACGTATGGGGGGCACATCCCCATCCGTCCATGCAGATCGGATCGGGTAAGATCTGATGAAAACGTTTTCATCAGATCGCTCCATAGAGGACAGCGGTGCCCGACAAGCCCCTCCCCGCTCAGTGAGCAGAGAGGAGCTTGTCATCCGTCGGCTCAGCGGAGATCTGCGGACTGATCTCCCGCTGAGCAGGCGGACTCTGTCATGACGGAGTCCGCCTGTGTGAATGTAGCCTTAGGGATATTGTTGGCCAACTTTTTTTGATAAACACTGTGATTAAAGGGGAGTTCCGCCTAAAAAAAAAAATACTGCAGCTGCTGACTTTTAATCGTACTCGCCTGTCCCAGGGTCCAGCGATGCGGGGGAACAAAATCTCTCTTCTCTCCCCCCTCCTCTCCACAGCGCCGGAATTGTCCCTGTGGGCGTCCGGCTGTGGCTTCACAGCCGGGCACGCACTGCGCATGCATGAGCCACGCTGCGCACCTTGACTGGCGGAGCAATCACCTGGGACCTGTGACGTGTCCCAGATGATTACGGAGAGGGAGGGGGAAACGCAAGATTACTTCTGCCGCAGCGGCCCGGGAGGAAGTGGGAGCTGGAACCCTCTAAAAAGAGGGTTTCTGCCCCCCCCCCCCCCAAATTGACATGCTAAATATAGCATGTCAGGGGGTTACCTTTCTTCAAAGTGGAAGTTCAATTTTTCGGTTGAACTCCACTTTAAATGCTTAAATGGACTATTGTTGTATAGGTTGAGTCTTTCTGTCTGAGCTTTGGTGTAGGTGGATTATTTACTTTTATTTATTTTTTTATGCCCTGTTTTTTTTAAAATAAAATTTCCTGTTTTCAAAAGTTTATAAACTTATATGTTTTAACATCAATAAAATGGTCGGTGCCTATTTTTGCTCATACGCTTGTCGTGTTGCTTATTTCCTTTACTTTTGTCTTTTGTTGTCTGTTGTTTGTTTTTGACCTCCGGAAGCTTTTACCCCCTTTATGACCATAGTATTGTTTGCTATCCAGCACTGTGCTACTTTTACACTGGGGCGCTAAGGGTGTCGGCGGTAAAGCGCCACTTTTTCTAGCAGCGTTTTACCGTAATTTGTGGCTTTTAACCGCCACTAGTGGCCGAAAAGCACCTTTTCAGCGGCGTTGCCCATTGATTTCAATGGGCAGGAGCGCTTTAGGGGAGGTGTATTCACCGCTCCTACAGCGTCTAAAAGATGCAGCTAGCAGGACTTTTTTTTCTGCAGCTTGCAGGCGCTATTTTTAGCGCTATATCGCCTGCAAAGCTCCTCAGTGTAAACGTAGCCTTAGGCTGGGTTCACACTGCACACTGGAGCGGTGCACAGCAGGGGATCCAGTGAGTCCTGTTCACCATTTCAGGTCTGAATTTTGGTCTGAAACAGAACAAAAGACGCACATAGAGATCCAGTCACAATCTCCTGACATGTGAATTGGATGCAGATAAACCCTCACCCAATTCACAGTAATGTGAACCCAGCCTTAAGGTCTACCTCTGGGGGCATCTAGTATCCCTGTACCAAGTTTTCCTGTACCTAGCACTTCTGGGTTTTTGGTCAGCTTGGTGTATTATGGGAAGCTTAGAGTGGACACAGCTTGGGCCCTGAACATGTACAGTGGTCCAAGTTTGGCACAGCTTTAGGGGAGGACCTAGACCGAATTGTTCTGGTCAACTTTTTCATGGGCCTCAATGCCTGTAAAGTTTTGGTTATGCAGCAACAACCAGCCGGATATTGGTTCAAATCAAAAAATAGATATTTGCCAGCACACCATGGATTAACAAAAAAGTAGCATCCAAATAGGTAATTTCTGCATGATCACTACATAGGAAGAGTTCACTCTCCTCAATGCCTGCGCCCTGCAGTGGTCCGGCAAATTCTACCCCCATACAGGTCCCCATGAAAAAGCATTGGCTACCACAAGGCCCTAAATTCAGGCTAGCTTGGACCACTTTGTTAATCTATGGCGCAGTAATGGTTGGAAACGTTGAGTGGCCACAGCTCGAGCCCCTGGACATGTTTGGGGCCCAAGCTCTGGCCCCTCAAAATTCCCTGCACCTAGCCCAGGGGCACCAAACTTGGTACAGGGCAACTGGAGGCCATGTTGCCCACGGACCACACACACATTTTGGGGCCAAAGCTTCATTTTCAGGTGGACCTGCATTGGGGTAAAATTTGCCCGACCACCATGGGACACAGGAATTGTATCCATATATTCGGTCCATAAATGTATATATTCTCAATGCACAACTCTTTCATCCGCTTTGGTTGCAGGGCATCTGTCACTGGTTGCGACTGATCCTTGAACATCATCACCCTATGCAATCAAGCTTACCCAGTATCCTTGGACACCATTACTTCTGGTTCTTTACCACTGATCCCCTTGGTGTTCCACGTATGCGATTATTAGGGGGGTTTGGTTATCTGATTAGTGAACAGATGTACCATATATACTCAAGTATAAGCCGAGGCACCTGATTCTACCACAAAAAAAAAACCTGGGAAAACGTATTGACTCGAGTATAAGCCTAGGGTGTCCATGTGCATGCCTCACTGTGCCCAATCTCCCTACATGATCTCCGGCGATGTGTGACTAGACTAATTTTTGACATGGGAATCTATGGAAGGGGTGCTCTGGTTTAAAAAAATAATTGGTGCTCCCCAGCTGTAGGTCCTCCAGACAACAAACTTTGCACACTTGTAGATGAAGAGTGGGGCTACATGTGTACCAAGATTGGTATCCAGGGGACCTATTGCAAAAGTTGAAGATGGACACAGACTCGAGTATAAGCCGAGGGGGGCATTTTCAGCATCAAAAAAATGTGCTGAAAAACTCGGCTTATACTCGAGTATATACAGTACGTGTTTTTTCTATATGCGTATTTATATATTTACCTAGCGATTCTGTTTTTTCCCCCTTTCTCTTTTATTCATCCCCACTTATCCTTTTATGTTCATCTCTTCTTCTGTCCTTCCCTTCCTCTCTTCCTCCCCACCGTCCAACCCATCCCTTCCCCTTTTTTCCCCCTTTTTTACCTTCCCCCCTTTCACTCCCCCTGCCCCTTTTCCTCCTTTTGTTGTTTCTTGACGTATGTTCTTGTCCACAGACCACCAGTTATACCCACTGCTAGAAAATTGCATATATTTTTTTTTAATTTACTGCACCATCAAGTTCCTCCCATGTCTGTTGTGGGTGGAGAAATTTACCTGTATTGGGTGCCTCTTTTGTGTTTTCTGATGCTCCATTGGGCCTTCATTTGTAAGCCATGCATGACTATATAAATCTCTAACATTATTTATCCTGAAGAAGCGGCCAAAACCACAAAACATGCAGAGGAATACGTCAGGACATACATCTCCATTCCTCACAATATCTGTGAGATTTACCTGTTCTTTGTGAACCATTTATATCAATTTTGCAACAGCTGTTTATGTTCTGCTGTACAAAATGTTTTTAATTATGTTTACCTTCTTAATAAATTGACATTTTATACGTACTTTGGCCTAATCCTTGGGTACCGAGATCGTCCTCAACTTTCACAGTACCGCTGGGGAAATTTGAAGCAGTCCCTGGCACACCCCCTTTCCAATATCTTAATACAAAGGATGGTGCTACCCGCCCCTATCCCTAGACCAGGGGTCCTCAAACTGCGGCCCTCCAGTTGTTCAGGAACTACAATTCCCATCGTGTCTGTGAATGGCAGAGTCTTACAATGGCTCATGGGATTTGTAGTTCCGCAACAGCTGGAGGGCCGTAGTTTGAGGATCCCTGCCCTAGACTAAACTAATTGAGGCAATATTCTATATTGTACACTGAATAAAGGGCCATGTAGTACTGTACACAACAATGACCGTGAAATGATCACTAACACACAGATAAACAAACATCACACAGAGTTTTTAGAGGTGAAAATGTTTTTATTGGCAGAATAAACAGAACATCAGAAATACATTTGACATATCAATTATAAGAAAGCAGTAATGAGCGCGCCAAATGGCTATCGTCTACAGCGGCACTTGCACCCTAAGGTTTAATGAATAGGCTGAGATCAGGAGGTAAAGAAAAAGGGGGACAAAAGATAAAGGAAGAAAAGGTTGGAGAGGGGGTCTGCAGGGAGAACCTGGGATGGAGACAGTAACTTGGTAAATGAGGGGTATCCCTACATCTTTAGGGAAAGGTACACACAGAGTTTTAAAAAAATAGTTTAATTTAAATATTATAAGCACTCTAAGGAATGAGGAAGCCTCCTTACTCCAAACCACAAAAATAATTAAAATAATTAGGAATCCCCCCCCTCCACCGCTGGCTACACAGACAGATAGATACCCCCCGCCCCCCAAGACTGACAACCCACAAAACAAAATACTGACACCTCAGATTGACCCCCCCCCCCCTCCAACTGAAAGACCAGACTGAACCCCCCGCCACTAATACACGCCACCCCCAAAATAAAGACAATGATAATTGCTTTCTAGCGGCTTGCTTTTCCACCTCTATGGCAGTTGATGGGCTAAAATTGTGTCCTCCCACAATATTAATAATCCAGACCATGAAATTACAGCCTCTTATAATATTACAGGCCATGAAAATCTTTAACCCCCCCTCTTATAATATTACAGGCCATGAAAATCCGCACCCCCTCTTATAATATTACAGGCCATGAAAATCTGTAACCCTCTCTTATAATATTACAGGCCATGAAAATCTTTAACCCCCTCTTATAATATTACAGGCCATGAAAATCTGTATCCCTCTCTTATAATATTACAGGCCATGAAAATCTTTAACCCCCTCTTATAATATTACAGGCCATGAAAATCCGTACCCCCCTCTTATAATATTACAGGCCATGAAAATCTGTATCCCTCTCTTATAATATTACAGGCCATGAAAATCTGTATCCCCCCTCTTATAATATTACAGGCAGGGGCGGACTGACCATTCGGTCATTCGGGCACTGCCCGAGGGCCCCGTGGTGGGGGGGGCCCGGGCCGGCTCAGTCCGCTCCCGAAGGTGCCCGCAGCAGCGCAGATGGATGGCTCATCAGAGCCGTGTGGGGATGTTTAGTGACAGGCGCTCCGGCCATATGTCACTGCCGTGGGGTACAGTCTGCAGAAGCTCAGACTTGCGCCGCGGCTCCCTCCTCCCCTTCCGGGATCCCCTCTGCTCCATGCGATGTACGGGGAGAGTGGGGGAGGAGGGAGTGAGGCAGAGACAGCGTGGGTGCTCGGGTTCCGACCGTCCCCACACACACCTCCACACAGCGCGGGCGCGGCCACAACTCTGTTCTCACTGCTGCTTTATGACACCATCCATGCTACAGTCAGCACCTTCTCTGAGGTATGCTGCAGGTGTACTTTATTGCAGAGGAGGGGGACATAGTGGGGGGGGGGGGGCATTTGCAGGTAACAATTATGCAGCCAGGAGTTATTTTAGGGGGGTTAGAGAATGGGTGCTAGGGGGTGCTCTTTGTTTTGGGTTAGAGAGGGTCGTCATACGATTTGAAGTTTGAACACCCCCCCCCCACCAAAGCACCCCTAGAACATATCCTTTAATCCCCCCCCAAATCAAAGGTCCCATCCAGCTCCACTCACCCCCCCGATCCTATACCCGCTCATCAGTCTCCTGATCCCATCCCGGCTCCATTCATCCCCCCTGATCCCATACCAGCTCCACCCATCCCCTGATCCGATCCCAGCTCTATCCATTCTCCCCAATACCATCCCCCCTCAATCCATTCCTCCCGATCCCTTCCCAGCTCCACTCATCCCCCTGATCCTATCCCTGCTCCATTCATCCCCCCGATCCTATCCCTTCTCCATTCATCCCCCCGATCCTATCCCTTCTCCATCCATCCCCCCCCCCGATCCTATCCCTTCTCCATCCATCCCCCCGATCCTATCCCTTCTCCATCCATCCCCTCGATCCTATCTCTTCTCCATCCATCCCCCCTGATCCCAACCCCGCTCCATCCATCCACCCTGATCCTATCCCTAAGCTATCCATCCCCCCCTGATCCTAACCCCGCTCCATCCATCCACCCTGATCCTATCCCTACGCTATCCATCCCCCCCTGATCCTATCCCCGCTCCATTCATCCCCCCGATCCTATCCCTTCTCCATTCATCCCCCCTGATCCCATACCAGCTCCACCCATCCCCCTGATCCCATACCAGCTCCACCCATCCCCTGATCCGATCCCAGCTCTATCCATTCTCCCCAATACCATCCCCCCCCTCCTCAATCCATTCCTCCCGATCCCTTCCCAGCTCCACTCATCCCCCTGATCCTATCCCTGCTCCATTCATCCCCCCGATCCTATCCCTTCTCCATTCATCCCCCCCGATCCTATCCCTTCTCCATCCATCCCCCCGATCCTATCCCTTCTCCATCCATCCCCCCGATCCTATCCCTTCTCCATCCATCCCCTCGATCCTATCTCTTCTCCATCCATCCCCCCTGATCCTAACCCCGCTCCATCCATCCACCCTGATCCTATCCCTAAGCTATCCATCCCCCCCTGATCCTAACCCCGCTCCATCCATCCACCCTGATCCTATCCCTACGCTATCCATCCCCCCCTGATCCTATCCCCGCTCCATATCATCCCCCCCGATCCTATCCCTTCTCCATTCATCCCCCCTGATCCCATACCAGCTCCACCCATCCCCCTGATCCCATACCAGCTCCACCCATCCCCCTGATCCGATCCCAGCTCTATCCATTCTCCCCAATACCATCCCCCCTCAATCCATTCCTCCCGATCCCTTCCCAGCTCCACTCATCCCCCTGATCCTATCCCTGCTCCATTCATCCCCCCGATCCTATCCCTTCTCCATTCATCCCCCCGATCCTATCCCTTCTCCATCCATCCCCCCGATCCTATCCCTTCTCCATCCATCCCCTCGATCCTATCTCTTCTCCATCCATCCCCCCTGATCCTAACCCCGCTCCATCCATCCACCCTGATCCTATCCCTAAGCTATCCATCCCCCCCTGATCCTAACCCCCTCCATCCATCCACCCTGATCCTATCCCTACGCTATCCATCCCCCATGATCCTATCCCCGCTCCATTCATCCCCCCGATCCTATCCCTTCTCCATTCATCCCCCCGATCCTATCCCTTCTCCATCCATCCACCCTGATCCTATCACTAAGCTATCCATCCCCCCCTGATCCTATCCCCGCTCCATTCATCCCCCCGATCCTATCCCTTCTCCATTCATCCCCCCGATCCTATCCCTTCTCCATCCATCCCCCCCGCCCGATCCTATCCCTTCTCCATCCATCCCCCTCGATCCTATTCCTTCTCCATCGATCCCCCCTGATCCTATCCCTTCTCCATCCATCCCCCCTGATCCTAACTCCGCTCCATCCATCCCCCCTGATCCTAACCCCACTCCATCCAGCCTCCCTGATCCTATCCTTTCTCCATCCATCCCCCCCCTGATCCTATCCCTGCGCCATTCATCCCCCCTGATCCTATCCCTGCTCCATCCATTCCTCAATCCCATCCCTACTCCATCCTTTCCCCTGATCCCATTCCCCCTGATCCCATCCATTGTGGTAGGTTAAGGTGCGGAGCCATACCGACGCACTAGCCTGCTTAGTGCCAGGGGGTGGGGGTGACACCAAGTATTACAGCACCAGGTAACACTAACCCTAGTGACGCCACTGAAGGAGCTGGAGGCAGAGAGCACTGCACATAGAAAGGAACAGACTGAGTCAGCTTGAAATTTCACAACAGCACCCACACTGTGTGCAGCAGCAGCAGCAGCAGCAGGTCAGTGTGATAATGAAATCACCACAGTTACTGTATCTTGTCTGTTATAAGAGCCATGCTGAGTGTTACTTTCTGGTTCCTTCCTTATTGCCCTGTGCTGTGCGCCTATATACCAGGTCAGGTGCTATTCACTAATACACACTGATATCTGGTACACTGAATGCCACTCAATGCACACAGTGTATAGATATCAGTGTTATATATAGGGAATAGCACGTAGCCCTGGTTCACATTGGAGCAATTTGCCATGCGATTTGACATGTCAAATCGCATGGCAATGGCACTACCTGAATCAGTGCAATGCCCCATTTGTGGCGCTGCAACGATTCCCAAAAGTAGTTTCTGTACAACTTTTGCTGACTTTGGGGTGCAATTTCCATAGACACCTGTGCAGCAACCCGTACAGATGTCTCTGAAATTGCCCGCCAAACTCGCACTGACATGCAGGTATGAAATCGTGCGAGTTTAGCTGAACTTGCAGGATTACATTCCCCTCGTCAGTGTGAACCTGGGCTAAGTAAGTGTTACTCCCTATATATATATATATATATATATATATATAAAATCATTGAAATGTATACACTAAGTGCTTTTCCCCCCAAGTCCCCTTTCACTACAAATAGCACCTGTAAAGCACCTGAAAAATGTCTCACCTGTAGTGTAAATGTGAAAGCCCGAGTACTTTCACACTGAGGCAATGTGCTGGCAGGGCGTTAAAAAATGTCCTGCAAGCAGCATCTTTGGAGTGGTGAAGGAGCAGTGTGTCATTGGTGATCAGTGAGAAGAATGTCCCTTACATTGGTGATCAGTGGGAAGAATGTCCCTTACATTGGTGATCAGTGAGAAGAATGTCCCTTACATTGGTGATCAGTGAGAAGAATGTCCCTTACATTGGTGATCAGTGGGAAGAATGTCCCTTACATTGGTGATCAGTGGGAAGAATGTCCCTTACATTGGTGATCAGTGGGAAGAATGTCCCTTACATTGGTGATCAGTGAGAAGAATGTCCCTTACATTGGTGATCAGTGGGAAGAATGTTCCTTACATTGGTGATCAGTGGGAAGAATGTCCCTTACATTGGTGATCAGTGGGAAGAATGTTCCTTACATTGGTGATCAGTGAGAAGAATGTTCCTTACATTAGTGATCAGTGAGAAGAATGTTCCTTACATTGGTGATCAGTGGGAAGAATGTCCCTTACATTGGTGATCAGTGAGAAGAATGTTCCTTACATTGGTGATCAGTGGGAAGAATGTCCCTTACATTGGTGATCAGTGGGAAGAATGTCCCTTACATTGGTGATCAGTGAGAAGAATGTCCCTTACATTGGTGATCAGTGAGAAGAATGTTCCTTACATTGGTGATCAGTGAGAAGAATGTTCCTTACATTGGTGATCAGTGAGAAGAATGTTCCTTACATTGGTGATCAGTGAGAAGAATGTCCCTTACATTGGTGATCAGTGAGAAGAATGTCACTAACATTGGTGATCAGTGGGAAGAATGTCCCTTACATTGGTGATCAGTGAAAAGAATGTCCCCTACATTGGTGATCAGTGAAAAGAATGTCCCTTACATTGGTGATCAGTGAGAAGAATGTCCCTTACATTGGTGATCAGTGGGAAGAATGTTCCTTACATTGGTGATCAGTGGGAAGAATGTCCCTTACATTGGTGATCAGTGGGAAGAATGTTCCTTACATTGGTGATCAGTGAGAAGAAGGTTCCTTACATTAGTGATCAGTGGGAAGAATGTTCCTTACATTGGTGATCAGTGGGAAGAATGTCCCTTACATTGGTGATCAGTGAGAAGAATGTTCCTTACATTGGTGATCAGTGAGAAGAATGTCCCTTACATTGGTGATCAGTGAGAAGAATGTCCCTAACATTGGTGATCAGTGGGAAGAATATCCCTTACATTGGTGATCAGTGAAAAGAATGTCCCCTACATTGGTGATCAGTGAAAAGAATGTCCCTTACATTGGTGATCAGTGAAAAGAATGTCCCTTACATTGGTGATCAGTGAAAAGAATGTCCCTTACATTGGTGATCAGTGAAAAGAATGTCCCTTACATTGGTGATCAGTGAGAAGAATGTTCCTTACATTGGTGATCAGTGAGAAGAATGTCCCTTACATTGGTGATCAGTGAAAAGAATGTCCCTTACATTGGTGATCAGTGAAAAGAATGTCCCTTACATTGGTGATCAGTGAAAAGAATGTCCCTTACATTGGTGATCAGTGAGAAGAATGTTCCTTACATCAGTGAGAAGAATTTAATTCCTACAATAAACATTTAATTTTGAACATTGTGTAGAGAAATTCTTTGAATGCATGCAATGTAGGCAGTGCAATATGTAGGTGGACTTTGTGTGGATGTAGATTGAACGTGGGCGAGGACACAGGGGGCCCCATGATCTCCATTTGCCCGGGGGCCATGAAAATCCGTATCCCCCTCTTATAATATTACAGGCCATGAAAATCCGCATCCCCCTCTTATAATATTACAGGCCATGAAAATCCGCATCCCCCTCTTATAATATTACAGGCCATGAAAATCCGCATCCCCCTCTTATAATATTACAGGCCATGAAAATCTGTATCCCTCTCTTATAATATTACAGGCCATGAAAATCTGTAACCCCCCTCTTATAATATTACAGGCCATGAAAATCTGTATCCCCCCTCTTATAATATTACAGGCCATGAAAATCTGCCACCCCCTCTTATAATATTACAGGCCATGAAAATCTGTATCCCTCTCTTATAATATTACAGGCCATGAAAATCTTTAACCCCCTCTTATAATATTACAGGCCATGAAAATCTGTTCCCCCCTCTTATAATATTACAGGCCATGAAAATCCGCATCCCCCTCTTATAATATTACAGGCCATGAAAATCTGTAGCCCCCCTCTTATACTCAACCCCATTACCCACCAAGAGAGCGACACCTCTGATAGATAGTCACCTCTCAACTTATGACCCCTAACCCATGACATGCAGACTGACCCCCCCCCCGTGACATGTGTTGTACCCGTGACATGCTGACTGTGGCCCCCCCTGTGACATACATACTGACTGACCCCCCTGTGACAGACAGACTGACCCCCCCACTGTGGCAAAAGACTGCCCCCCCCCCCCCCCCTGACCACCATAAAATACAGACTGATCCCCCCATGTGACATACAGACTGAACCCCGTCAAATACAGACTCAACCCCATGAAATACAGACTGACCCCCCCTTGACATACAGACTCACCCCCCCTTAATATACAGACTGATCCCCTGTGAAATACAGGCTGACCCCCCCAGACTGACCCCGTAAAATACTGACTGACCCCCCCCACTGACCCCTGTGAAATACTGACTGCCCCCCCCCCTGAAATACAGACTGACCCCTCCCCCGTGACATACAGACTGCCCCTCCCCCAGACTGACCCGGTTAAATACAGACTACACCCCCAGACTGACCCCCGTGAACTACAGACTGCCCTCCCCGAAATACAGACTGCCCCCCCAGACTGACCCCTGTGAAATACTGACTGACCCCCCCTGAAATACAGACTAACCCCTCCCCCCATGGCATACAGACTGACCACCCCCCCCGTGAAATACAGACTGCCCCCCCACCCAGACTGACCCCTGTGAAATACAGACAGACCCCCCCCCCCCGTGAAATACAAACTGCCCCACCGGACTAACCCCCGTAAAATACAGACTGACCCCCTTGAAATACTGACTGACCCCCCCCCCGACTGACCCCTGTGAAATATTGACTGACCCCCCTTGAAATACAGACTGACCCCTCCCCCGTGAAATACAGACTGCCCCCCCCCCCAGACTGACCCCCGTGAACTGCCCCCCAGACTGACCCCCGTGATACTGACTGCCCCCCCCAGACTGACCCCCGTGAAATACAGACTGCCCCCCCCCAACTGACCCCCGTGAAATACAGACTGCCCCCCCCCCCAGACCCCCCCGTGAAATACAGACTGCCCCCCCCCCCCCCCCCAGACTGACCCCCGTGAAATACTGACTGAACCCTCCCCCCCCACCGACCCCTGTGAAATTCTGACTGACCCCTCCAGACTGACCCCCGTGAAATACTGACTGCCCCCCCCCCAGACTGACCCCACTGACCCCATGAAATACTTCCCCCCCCCCCCCAGACTGACCCCCATGAAATACAGACTGAACCCTCCCCCCCACTGACCCCTGTGAAATTCTGACTGACCCCCCCCCCTCCCTCAAACACAGACTGTCCCCCCCAGACTGACCACCGTGAAATACTGACTGACTGCCCCCCCCCACTGACCCCCGTGACATATAGACTGAACCCCCCCCCGTAGGTAACCTATACAAGCCTGTGTCCCCCGCGGTCATCCAGATGCAGTGTTTCTCGGCTGACCCCCGTGAAATACAGAGTGACCTGACCCCCGTGAAATACAGAGTGACCTGCCCCCCCCCACTGACCCCCGTGAAATACAGAGTGACCTGACCCCCGTGAAATACAGACTGATTCCCCCCCCCCCCCCCCGAGACATATAGGCTGAACCCCCCCGTAGGTAGCCTATACAAGCCTGTGTCCCCCCGCGGTCATCCAGATGCAGTGTTTCTCGGCAGTAGCTCTCGGCGCTTGAAGGATAAGATGACTACGGTGTGTTCCTCGGGAGTAGCTCTCGGCGCATGCAGAGTTAATCTGACTCCGCTGTGTTGTCCTGCAGCAGCTCTGCGCTCGATTTGAATGGCCTGTAATCGGCACATGCGCAGTTGCTGCCAGGGATACCATTTTTCATGGGATACCAATTCTACTGCTACACCGGCTCACTGGAGTCAAGCCATCAGACAGTTCCATATCAGTGGTCATGCTATCAGACACGTTTTTTTGGTTGGATATACAACACAGGAAATGTACATATAACATAATATAATATATAAAGTAATGATAACACAGAGTTGTTACACATACATCCCCCTCTCTGTAATATTTACAACACGGTGTCATTTTACTGTGGAAATTTAAAGGTACAGAGCCCCAAATATCAGCCCATTGGTTACATAGGGACATTTTTGTAACACTTCAAAATGGGTTTAAAAAAAATTCCCCCATTGGACCAATACGTTTACAATGCAGATGTGTCATACGCACCCCCCTCTATCATATCTTACAATACGGTGTCATTTTACTGTGGAAATTTAACCACTTCAGGCCCGCGCTACCGTCGGATGACGGGCAACAGCGCGGGCCTGAATATCCAATATCCGTCATTTGACGGCGTGTCCTTCAGGCGTTCCCAGCGCGCGCTGTAGAGCGCGCTGCGGGGAAGCCCTGTGTTGTCCGTGTCCCTTGGACACGGCCAATCACAGATCGCGGCGAACGGCCAATCAGAGTGGCCGTTTGCGATGCGATCTGTGCGGCGAATGAGAGATGATCTCTCATAGATCATCTCTCATTGCCATTTTACACAGAGACAACGTCCTGTCTCTGGAGAGGAGGAGCCAGATCTGTGTCCCTTCCTACATAGGGACACAGATCGGTCACCCCCCCAGTCACCCCCCTCCCCCCACAGTTAGAACACACCTAGGATACACATTTAACCCCTTCCTCACCCCCTAGTGTTAACCCCTTCAATGCCAGTCACATTTATACTGTAATTAGTGCATATTTATAGCACTGATCGCAGTATAAATGTGAATGGCGCCAAAAATGTGTCAAAAGTGTCCGATGTGTCCGCCATAACGTCGCAGTACCAATAAAAATCGCAGATCACCGCCATTTCTAGTAAAAAAAAAATAATAAAAAATAATAATTCTCTCCCCTATTTTGTAAGCGCTATAACTTTTGCGCAAACCAGTCGCTTATTGCGATTTTTTTTTTTTACCAAAAATATGTAGAAGAATACGTATCGCCCTAAACTGAGAAAAAAATGTTTTTTTTTTTTTTAATTGGGATATTTATTATAGGAACAAGTAAAAAATATTGTATTTTTCTTCAAAATTGACGCTCTTTTTTGTTTATAGCGCAAAAAATAAAAACCGCACAGGCGATCAAATACCACCAAAAGAAAGCTCTACTTGTGGGGAAAAAAGGACGTAAATTTTGTTTGGGAGCCACGTCGCACGACCGCGCAATTGTCAGTTAAAGCGACGCAGTGCCGGAAGCTGAAATTTTACCTGGGCAGGAGGGGGGTATATGTGCCCAATAAGCAAGTGGTTAAAGGTACAGAGCCCCAAATATCAGCCCACTGGTTACATAGGGTCATTTTTGTAACACTTCAAATTGGGTTTAAAAAAAAATTCCCCCATTGGACCAATACGTTTACAATGCAGATGTGTCATACACATCCCTCTCTATCATATCTTACAATACGGTGTAATTTTACTGTGGAAATTTAAAGGTACAGAGCCCCAAATACCAGCCCATTGGTTACATAGGGACATTTTTTTCAATATTTCAAAATGGGTTTAAAAAAATTCCCCCATTGGACCAATACGTTTACAATGCAGATGTGTCATACACACCTCCCTCTATCATATCTTACAATACGGTGTAATTTTTTATTTTTTTACCAAAAATATGTAGAAGAATACGTATCGACCTAAACTGAGAAAAAAATATATATATTTTTTTTTCAAAAATGGGCTACTTATATAGCAACAAGTAAAAAATATTGCCTTTTTTTTCAAAATTGTCGCTCATTTTTTGTTTATAGCGCAAAAAATAAAAACCGCAGAGGTGATCAAATACCACCAAAAGAAAGCTCTATTTGTGGGGAAAAAAGGACGTCAATTTTGTTTGGGAGACACGTCGCTCGACCGCGCAATTGTCAGTTAAAGCGACGCAGTGCCGGAAGCTGAAATTTCACCTGGTCAGGAAGGGGGTTTATGTGCCCAGTAAGCAAGTGGTTAACATCTATTTATTCACAAGTAGACTGTTGTGTTCCCTCCCCCGGATGAATTTTAATATTTTTCATAATTCTCCATGGATTTTTTTAAATATGAAAGCAACCTTTAAAATACATTTGTATTAATTTTGTATTTTGAGTCTTAAATGATCAATGAGAAACATTTGTTAATCCTTCACAATGAGAATTACATGGATTTAAAATTAATCAACGCGAGATCATTTTTACGCATCAACAGTGACCATGCTGGTGTTGTATACGAATATGTTTTATTGTTACAATATGTAAAATCTTAGATTTAATATAAGATGTTTTTCATAATATATAATTATGAAAACATAAATTTTCGATGAATGGGCTAATCTTTAGTTACATAGTTAGTCAGGTTGACAAAAGACACAAGTCCATCTAGTTCAACCATAAAAAAAAATAATAATAATAATAATAATATCCTACAATCTCATATGCCCAACTCCATACCCACATTTGATCCAGAGGAAGACAAAAAACCCCAGCGGAGCGATGATCCAATTTGCTACAGCAGGGGAAAAAATTCCTTCCTGATCCCCCGAGAGGCAATCGGATTTTCCCCGGATCAACTTTACCTACAAATCTTAGTACTCTGTTACATTATGTACATTTAGGAAAGAATCCAGGCCTTTCTTATAGCAATCTACTGATCTGGGAGTCTGAGGGAGTCTGTTCCACATTATCTCGGCTCTTACTGTGAAGAAACCTTTCCGTATTTGGAGGTGAAATCTCTTTTCCTCTACGTAAAGAGTGCCCCCTTGTCCTCCGTGTTAACCGTAAAGTGAATAACTGAACACCAAGTTCACTATATGGACCTCTTATATATTTGTACATGTTGATCATATCCCCCCTTATTCTCCTCTTCTCAGGAGAGAATAAATTCAGTTCCTCTAATCTTTCCTCATAGCTGAGCTCCTCCATGCCTCTTATCAGTTTAGTTGCCCTTCTCTGCACTTTCTCCAGTTCCCCGATATCCTTTTTGAGAACTGGAGCCCAAAACTGGACTGCATATTCCAGATGAGGTCTTACTAATGATTTGTACAGATTATGTCTCTCTCCCTGGAGTAGGACTTTAACCACTTGAGGCCCGCGCTACCGTCGGATGACGGCAACAGCGCGGGCCTGAAAATCCAACATGCCGTCATTTGACGGCATGTCATTCTGGCTTTCCCAGCGCGCGCTGTACAGCGCGCTGCGGGGAAGCCCTGTGTTGTCCGTGTCCCTTGGATCTCTCATAGATCATCTCTCATCGCCGGCTCACACAGAGACGATGTCCTGTCTCTGGAAGGGAGGAGCCCGATCTGTGTTCCTTCCTACATAGGGACACAGATCGGTCACCCCCCCAGTCACCCCCCCCTCCTCCCACAGTTAGAACACACCTAGCATACACATTTAACCCCTTCCTCACCCCCTAGTGTTAACCCCTTCAATGCCAGTCACATTTATACTGTAATTAGTGCATATTTATAGCACTGATCGCAGAATAAATGTGAATGGCGCCAAAAATGTGTCAAAAGTGTCCGATGTGTCCGCCATAACGTCGCAGTACCAATAAAAATCGCAGATCGCCGCCATTTCTAGTAAAAAAAAAAATAATAAAAAATAATAATTCTCTCCCCCATTTTGTAAGCGCTATAACGTTTGCGCAAACCAGTCGCTTATTGCGATTTTATGTGTTTTTTTTTTAATTGGGATATTTATTATAGCAACAAGTAAAAAATATTGTATTTTTCTTCAAAATTGTCGCTCTTTTTTGTTTATAGCGCAAAAAATAAAAATCGCACAGGCGATCAAATACCACCAAAAGAAAGCTCTACTTGTGGGGAAAAAAGGACGTAAATTTTGTTTGGGAGCCACGTCGCACGACCGCGCAATTGTCAGTTAAAGCGACGCAGTGCCGGAAGCTGAAATTTTACCTGGGCAGGAGGGGGGTGTAAGTGCCCAGTAAGCAAGTGGTTAATCACTTTGGAAACCGCAGCTTGGCATTGCATGCCATTATTGAGCTTATGATCAACTGAAACCCCCAGATCCTTCTCCACTACAGATCCCCCCAGTTGTACACCCCCTAGCATGTATGATGCATGAATATTCTTAGCCCCTAAGTGAAGAACTTTACATTTATCAACATTAAAGCTCATCTGCCACTTAGTCGCCCAATTAGACAGAGCATTGAGGTCGTAAATTGGAGACATCCTGTAAGGACATTATTCCACTGCATAGCTTGGTGTCATCTGCAAAGACAGAAATGTTACCTTTTATCTCAGACCCAATATCATTTATAAAGATATTGAACAGTAAGGGACCCAACACTGAACCTTGGGGTACACCGCTGATAACCTTGGACCATTCAGAGTAAGAATCATTAACCACAACTCTCTGAATTCTGTCTTTCAGTCTGTTATTTATCCATTCATCCATTGGGTCATATATTTATTGTAATTAACCAATGGGCTGGTATTTGGGGCTCTGTACCTTTTAATTCCCACAGTAAAATGACACCGTATTGTAAGATACCATAGAGGGGGGTGCGTATGACACATCTGCATTGTAAACGTATTGGTCCAATGGGGGAATTATTTTTAAACCCATTTTGAAGTATTGGAAAAAATCTCCCTATGTAACCAATGGGCTGATATTTGGGGCTCTGTACCTTTAAATTTCCACAGTAAAATTACACCGTATTGTAAGATATGATACAGAGAGGGATGTATGTGTAACAACTCTGTGTTATCATTACTTTATATATTATATTATGTTATATCTACATTTCCTGTGTTGTATATCCAACCAAAAAAACGTGTCTGATAGCATGACCACTGATATGGAACTGTCTGATGGCTTGACTCCAGTAGTATGTAGGTCAGTGCAGTGGACAGGTCATTTTAGGGGGCAGGTAGGTCAGTGTAGTGGGCAGTTAGGTCGTTTTAGGGGTCAGGTAGGTCAGTGCAGTGGGCAGGTAGGTCAGTGTAGTGGGCGGGTAGGTCAGTGCAGTGGGCAGGTAGGTCAATTTAGGGGTCAGGTGGGTCATTTTAGGGGGCAGGTAGGTCAGTGCAGTGGGCAGGTAGGTCAGTGTAGTGGGCGGGTAGGTAGGTAATTTTAGGGGGCAGGTAGGTCAGTTTAGCGGTCAGGTGGGTTATAATGGTAAAGTATGTAGGTCAGTGCAGTGGGTAGGTGGGTCAGTGCAGTGGACAGGTCATTTTAGGGGGCAGTTAGGTTGTTTTAGGGGGCAGGTAGGTCATTTTAGGGGGCAGGTAGGTCAGTTCAGTGGGCAGGTAGGTCAGTGTAGTGGGCGGGTAGGTAATTTTAGGGGGCAGGTAGGTCAGTGCAGTGGGCAGGTAGGTCAATTAAGGGGTCATGTGGGTTATAATTGTAAGGTATGTAGGTCAGTGTAGTGGGCAGTTAGGTCGTTTTAGGGGTCAGGTAGGTCAGTGTAGTGGGCGGGTAGGTCATTTTAGGGGGCAGGTAGGTCAATTTAGGGGTCAGGTAGGTCAGTGTAGTAGGCAGGTAGGTTATAGTGGGCAGTTAGATCAGTGCAGGGGTCAATGTAGTGGACAGGTCATTTTAGGGGTCAGGTAGGTCAGTGTAGCGGGCAGGGAGGTTATTTTAGGGGTCAGTGTAGTGGGCTGTTAGGTCTTTTTTTGGCATCAGGTAGATCCTTTTAAGGGCCAGGTAGGTCAATTTAGGGGTCAGGTGGGTTATAATGGTAAGGTATGTAGGTCAGTGCAGTGGACAGGTCATTTTAGGGGGCAGGTAGGTCAGTTTAGTGGGCAGTTAGGTTGTTTTAGGGGTCAGGTAGGTCAGTGCAGTGGGCGGGTAGGTCATTTTAGGGGGCAGGTAGGTCAATTTAGGGGTCAGGTTAGTGGGCAGGTAGGTCTTTTTTGGGATCAGGTAGATCATTTTAGGGGCCAGTTAGATCAATTTAGGGGTCATGTAGGTTATAGTGGTCAGGTATGTAGGTCAGTGCAGTGGGCAGTGTAGTGGACAGGTCATTTTAGGGGTCAGTGTAGTGGACAGGTAGGTATTTTTTGGGATCAGGTAGGTCAGTGTAGTGGATATGTAGGTTATAGTGGACAGTTAGGTCAGTGTAGAGGACAGGTAGGTCATTTTAGGGGTCATTGTAGCGGGCAGGTAGGTCTTTTTTGGGATCAGTTAGGTCAATTTAGGGGTCAGGTAGGTTATAGTGGTCAGGTATGTAGGTCAGTGTAGTAGTGGGCAGGTAGGTCAGCTGCCTCTCACACAGTGCAGAGTGGCTGAAACTGCCACCCCCCCTCCCCCCCTGGTTGTGATGCTTTCCTGTACATAAACAGGAGGAACAGGGTTCTTATATGCCGCATTGCTCTGAGGTCTGATAAACATTCAGCTTGCACTAATAAAGAGGCACTGATAGGCAGCACTGAAGGGCACTGATAGGCAGCACTGAAGGGCACTGATGAAGAGGCACTGATAGGCAGCACTGATGAAGGGGGACTGATGAGGCTGCACTGCTACGCAGCATGGATATGCAGTACTGATACGCACTGATGGGCAGCACTGATGAGGTATGTTGGGGCTGCACTGATTACCATTCACACTAGCTGGTTACTGGCTCTCTCCTCTCCTCACGCTGTGACAGAGTGAGGAATGGAATGTCGATAACCAGCCAATGTGTTTACGTGATCAGCTGAGATTGGACACAGACAATCATGTGGTAAAGAGCTGCTGTCATTGGCTCTTTACACCAATCAGTGATGTCCTATGGACCATCATTTGACTATACGGCAGGCGGGAACCTGGATGAGTTAGGCTCAGACAAAGCAATCAGAGATCATTTTATAGGTACAAGGATGCCCAGGTTTTGTGTAACCACGTCTCTTAAGCCCCGCCCACTGCGAGGAGTTTGGCACCGCCTACATTTTGGTGTGGTGCACAGGTCACTTTCTCCCTCAGGTGTCCTTCATTCTGAAGTTCAAAAGTTGGGAGGTATGTCTATACTGAGGGGGTCTGTACTTATTGGGGGGTCTGTACTGAGGGAGGGTGGTCTGTACTTAGTGGGGGGGGGGTCTGTACTAAGGAAGTGGGGGATCTATACTTAATGAAGGGGGGAGTCTGTCACCCCACCATGTTTTACCACACTGGTGGGGTGACACCAACCCTAGCGAAGTCACTGCCACCCACCTCCTCTATCTTCTCTGGCCCGCTCCAGCATTCTCTAAAACGGCACTGCATCTGGTGGCAAGTAGGGGGACGGACGATATTTCGCTTTTTTAGAGAAATCTGCATTGGCCGATTATTGTGTCAAAACGGGCCGATTGTGAGGGATCAGAAGCGGTGGCGTTCTGGGTGGAAATTTCATTTTTTCCCCCAGTGGAGGAAGTCTGCAGCTGCGGCCGCCGATTGGCTGTTACTGGATGCACTGCATTCTGGGGTTCGAAGTGTAGGGGCGGGGCGCGGGGCGCACAGCACGTTAGGGGACAAATGGAGCTCTCCTTGGCCAGGCAAAGGGGGAAGGAACAGAGCTGAGCGCTCTGGTGGTGGGCACTGATATTAATGATGTTCTTGAGTTGTACTGGTGGGCACTGAGGAGCTCTGTACTGGTGGGCACTGAGGTGCTCTGTACTGGTGGGCACTGAGGAGCTCTGTACTGGTGGGCACTGAGGAGCTCTGTACTGGTGGGCACTGAGGAGCTCTGTACTGGTGGGCACTGAGGTGCTCTGTACTGGTGGGCACTGAGGAGCTCTGTACTGGTGGGCACTGAGGAGCTCTGTACTGGTGGGCACTGAGGAGCTCTGTACTGGTGGGCACTGAGGTGCTCTGGACTGGTGGCCACTGAGGAGCTCTGTACTGGTTGGCATTTAGTGAGATGCACTGGTGAGGTAGCACTGATGGACACTGATAGGCTCTACTGGTGGGCACTGATAAGGTGGCACTGTGGGCTGCACTGGTGGGCACTAATGGACACTGCCATCAAACGCAGCTGCTGTGCCATGCCATCAAACGCAGCCACTGTGCCATCAATTATCACCACTGTGCCATGCCATCAAACGCAGCTGCTGTGCCATGCCATCAAACGCAGCTGCTGTGCCATGCCATCAAATGCAGTTGCTGTGCCATGCCATCAAACGCAGCTGCTGTGCCATGCCATCAAACGCAGCCGCTGTGCCATGCCATCAAACGCAGTCGCTGTGCCATGCCATCAAACGCAGTCGCTGTGCCATGCCATCAAACGCAGTCGCTGTGCCATGCCATCAAACGCAGCCACTGTGCCATCAATTATCACCACTGTGCCATGCCATCAAACGCAGCTGCTGTGCCATGCCATCAAACGCAGCTGCTGTGCCATGCCATCAAACGCAGCTGCTGTGCCATGCCATCAAACGCAGCTGCTGTGCCATGCCATCAAACGCAGTCGCTGTGCCATGCCATCAAACGCAGTCGCTGTGCCATGCCATCAAATGCAGTCGCTGTGCCATGCCATCAAACGCAGCCACTGTGCCATCAATTATCACCACTGTGCCATGCCATCAAACGCAGCTGCTGTGCCATGCCATCAATCGCAGCCGCTGTGCCATGCCATCAATCGCAGTTGCTGTGCCATGCGATCAAACGCAGTCGCCCTGCCATGTCATCAAACGCAGTCGCTGTGCCATGCCATCAATCGCAGTCGCTGTGCCATGCCATCAATCGCAGTTGCTGTGCCATGCCATCAAACGCAGTCGCTGTGCCATGCCATCAAACGCAGTCGCTGTGCCATGCCATCAAACGCAGTCGCTGTGCCATGCCATCAAACGCAGCCACTGTGCCATCAATTATCACCACTGTGCCATGCCATCAAACGCAGCTGCTGTGCCATGCCATCAAACGCAGCTGCTGTGCCATGCCATCAAACGCAGTCGCTGTGCCATGCCATCAAACGCAGTCGCTGTGCCATGCCATCAAACGCAGTCGCTGTGCCATGCCATCAAACGCAGTCGCTGTGCCATCAATTATCACCACTGTGCCATGCCATCAAACGCAGCTGCTGTGCCATGCCATCAAACGCAGTCGCTGTGCCATGCCATCAAACGCAGTCGCTGTGCCATGCCATCAAACGCAGCCACTGTGCCATCAATTATCACCACTGTGCCATGCCATCAAACGCAGCTGCTGTGCCATGCCATCAAACGCAGTCGCTGTGCCATGCCATCAAACGCAGTCGCTGTGCCATGCCATCAAACGCAGTCGCTTTGCCATGCCATCAAACGCAGCCACTGTGCCATCAATTATCACCACTGTGTCATGCCATCAAACGCAGCTGCTGTGCCATGCCATCAAACACAGCTGCTGTGCCATGCCATCAAACGCAGTTGCTGTGCCATGCCATCAAACGCAGTTGCTGTGCCATGCCATCAAACGCAGTTGCTGTGCCATGCCATCAAACGCAGTTGCTGTGCCATGCCATCAAACGCAGCTGCTGTGCCATGCCATCAAACGCAGCTGCTGTGCCATGCCATCAAACGCAGTCGCTGTGCCATGCCATCAAACGCAGCCACTGTGCCATCAATTATCACCACTGTGCCATGCCATCAAACGCAGCTGCTGTGCCATGCCATCAAACGCAGCTGCTGTGCCATGCCATCAAACGCAGCTGCTGTGCCATGCCATCAAACGCAGTAGCTGTGCCATGCCATCAAACGCAGTCGCTGTGCCATGCCATCAAACGCAGTCGCTGTGCCATGCCATCAAATGCAGTCGCTGTGCCATGGCATCAAACGCAGCCACTGTGCCATCAATTATCACCACTGTGCCATGCCATCAAACGCAGCTGCTGTGCCATGCCATCAATCGCAGCCGCTGTGCCATGCAATCAAACGCAGTCGCCCTGCCATGTCATCAAACGCAGTCGCTGTGCCATGCCATCAATCGCAGCCGCTGTGCCATGCCATCAATCGCAGTTGCTGTGCCATGCCATCAAACGCAGTCGCTGTGCCATGCCATCAAACGCAGTCGCTGTGCCATGATATCAAACACAGTCGCTGTGCCATGCCATCAAACGCAGTCGCTGTGCCATGCCATCAAACGCAGCCACTGTGCCATCAATTATCACCACTGTGCCATGCCATCAAACTCAGCTGCTGTGCCATGCCATCAAATGCAGCTGCTGTGCCATGCCATCAAACGCAGTCGCTGTGCCATGCCATCAAACGCAGTCGCTGTGCCATGCCATCAAACGCAGTCGCTGTGCCATGCCATCAAACGCAGTCGCTGTGCCATCAATTATCACCACTGTGCCGTGCCATCAAACGCAGCTGCTGTGCCATGCCATCAAACGCAGTCGCTGTGCCATCAATTATCACCACTGTGCCATGCCATCAAACGCAGTCGCTGTGCCATGCCATCAAACGCAGTCGCTGTGCCATGCCATCAAACGCAGCCACTGTGCCATCAATTATCACCACTGTGCCATGCCATCAAATGCAGCCACTGTGCCATGCCATCAAACGCAGTCACTGTGCCATGCCATCAAACGCAGTTGCTGTGCCATGCCATCAATCGCAGCCGCTGTGCCATGCCATCAAACGCAGCTGCTGTGCCATGCCATCAAACGCAGTCGCTGTGCCATGCCATCAATCGCAGCCGCTGTGCCATGCCATCAAACGCAGTCACTGTGCCATGCCATCAATCGCAGTTGCTGTGCCATGCCATCAATCGCAGCCGCTGTGCCATGCCATCAAACGCAGTCGCTGTGCCATGCCATCAAACGCAGTCGCTGTGCCATCAATTATCACCACTGTGCCATGCCATCAAACGCAGCCGATGTGCCATGCCATCAAACGCAGTCACTGTGCCATGCCATCAATCGCAGTTGCTGTGCCATGCCATCAAACGCAGTCGCTGTGCCATGCCATCAAACGCAGTCGCTGTGCCATCAATTATCACCACTGTGCCATGCCATCAAACGCAGCTGCTGTGCCATGCCATCAAACGCAGTCGCTGTGCCATCAATTATCACCACTGTGCCATGCCATCAAACGCAGTCGCTGTGCCATGCCATCAAACGCAGTCGCTGTGCCATGCCATCAAACGCAGCCACTGTGCCATCAATTATCACCACTGTGCCATGCCATCAAACGCAGCTGCTGTGCCATGCCATCAATCGCAGCCGCTGTGCCATGCAATCAAACGCAGTCGCCCTGCCATGTCATCAAACGCAGTCGCTGTGCCATGCCATCAATCGCAGCCGCTGTGCCATGCCATCAATCGCAGTTGCTGTGCCATGCCATCAAACGCAGTCGCTGTGCCATGCCATCAAACGCAGTCGCTGTGCCATGATATCAAACACAGTCGCTGTGCCATGCCATCAAACGCAGTCGCTGTGCCATGCCATCAAACGCAGCCACTGTGCCATCAATTATCACCACTGTGCCATGCCATCAAACTCAGCTGCTGTGCCATGCCATCAAATGCAGCTGCTGTGCCATGCCATCAAACGCAGTCGCTGTGCCATGCCATCAAACGCAGTCGCTGTGCCATGCCATCAAACGCAGTCGCTGTGCCATGCCATCAAACGCAGTCGCTGTGCCATCAATTATCACCACTGTGCCATGCCATCAAACGCAGCTGCTGTGCCATGCCATCAAACGCAGTCGCTGTGCCATCAATTATCACCACTGTGCCATGCCATCAAACGCAGTCGCTGTGCCATGCCATCAAACGCAGTCGCTGTGCCATGCCATCAAACGCAGCCACTGTGCCATCAATTATCACCACTGTGCCATGCCATCAAATGCAGCCACTGTGCCATGCCATCAAACGCAGTCACTGTGCCATGCCATCAAACGCAGTTGCTGTGCCATGCCATCAATCGCAGCCGCTGTGCCATGCCATCAAACGCAGCTGCTGTGCCATGCCATCAAACGCAGTCGCTGTGCCATGCCATCAATCGCAGCCGCTGTGCCATGCCATCAAACGCAGTCACTGTGCCATGCCATCAATCGCAGTTGCTGTGCCATGCCACAGTAAAATGACACCGTATTGTAAGATATGATAGAGGGGGGTGCGTATGACACATCTGCATTGAAAACGTATTGGTCCAATGGGGGAATTTTTTTTAAACCCACTTTATAAAGTATTGGAAAAAATTTCACTATGTAACCAATGGGCTGGTATTTGGGGCTCTGTATCTTTAAATTTCCACAGTAAAATGACACCGTGTTGTAAATATTACAGAGAGGGATGTATGTGTAACAACTCTGTGTTATCATTACTTTATATATTATATTATGTTATATCTACATTTCCTGTGTTGTATATCCAACCAAAAAAACGTGTCTGATAGCATGACCACTGATATGGAACTGTCTGATGGCTTGACTCCAGTTACTTATGTGCGTGGGAGGAGCCTGTGATACTTATGCGCGTGGGAGGAGCCTGTGATACTTATGCGCGTGGGAGGAGCCTGTGATACTTATGTGCGTGGGAGGAGCCTGTGATACTCATGTGCGTGGGAGGAGCCTGTGATACTTATGTGCGTGGGAGGAGCCTGTGATACTTATGTGCGTGGGAGGAGCCTGTGATACTTATGTGCGTGGGAGGAGCCTGTGATACTTATGTGCGTGGGAGGAGCCTGTGATACTTATGTGCGTGGGAGGAGCCTGTGATACTTATGTGCGTGGGAGGAGTCTGTGATACTTATGTGCGTGGGAGGAGCCTGTGATACTTATGCGCGTGGGAGGAACCTTCTGAACTGCGCTCTCATTTGTGCGGCGGGGGAACGCCACGTTTCCACGATGACCAACAACTCACTTTTGTTTTATGTCAATGACTCTTCATGGCACCCAATGATAAAAAAAAAAAAAAAACGCACCAAAACACATGGTAACCAATCACTGTACAGGACGCCCTATTGTACCTGTACAGGTGGGAGCCGAGCCTTACAGCTAATACAGATACAGAGCTCTCTACTTATATCAGCTCCTCCCCCCCCCACACTGTACAGGGAGGAGAGGGAACCGCCTACTATCCTCACCACGGGACTCACAGCATCCGGCAGTGAAAGAGTTATCCAGCCTCGGCAGGACGGACGGCTACACTCTGATTGGTCGCAGGAAAGACGAGACAGATCATCCGGCCAATAACAAGCAGACGCCGCGCACGTGGGTCCCTGCCATCGCGGCTGACAGTTTTTTTTATTGGTCGGAGGAGCTGTCTCGTCTTCGCCGGAGCCAATCAGGGAGGAGGCTTCGGCGCATGTGCCCTCCCGTCGCTCTGAGCGTGTCTTCCGCGGCGCCAAATCTGTCACCGAGACCCAGAAACCTCCCCCGGCCCCGCCATGGACGAGATGTACCTGGACAACATCGACGAGCTGGTCACCGACCACAACAAGATCGTGAGAGCCGACACTTCACCCCCATCACCCCTAACAACACCGTTACCTAGGATACCCCCCATCACCCCTAACAACACCGTTACCTAGGATACCCCCCCATCACCCCTAACAACGCCGTTACCTAGGATACCCCCCATCACCCCTAACAACACCGTTACCTAGGATACCCCCCCATCACCCCTAACAACGCCGTTACCTAGGATACCCCCCATCACCCCTAACAACACCGTTACCTAGGATACCCCCCCATCACCCCTAACAACACCGTTACCTAGGATACCCCCCCATCACCCCTAACAACACCGTTACCTAGGATACCCCCCATCACCCCTAACAACACCGTTACCTAGGATACCCCCCATCACCCCTAACAACACCGTTACCTAGGATACCCCCCATCACCCCTAACAACACCGTTACCTAGGATACCCCCCATCAACCCTAACAACACCGTTACCTAGGATACCCCCCATCAACCCTAACAACGCCGTTACCTAGGATACCTCCCCCTAACAACGCCGTTACCTAGGATACCTCCCCCTAACAACGCCGTTACCTAGGATACCTCCCCCTAACAACGCCGTTACCTAGGATACCTCCCCCTAACAACGCCGTTACCTAGGATACACATCATCTCCCCCTAACAACTCGGTTACCTAGGATACCCCCCATCACCCCTAACAACGCCGTTACATAGGATACCCCCCATCACCCCTTAACAATGCCGTTACCTGGGATACCCCCCCCTCCTCTCATGACCCCCAACACCAGTACCTAGGATACCCCTCACTGACCCTCTCCCCATCCATACAACAGCAACCAGCACCTCCAAATGAGCACACATACCCTGGAGAGCCCTCAGATCACCATCTTGCAGACACCCCACTTCCCCAGAGACCCTACTAATGACCACCGTTGGCCCCCCAACCTCTCCTGACCCCGGACTCTCCTTTAGTCTTTTGATGACGACGTCTTCTCCCAAACCCCCAAAGTTCCCCCGCCCCCCAACCCTGCAGGCCTCCTCCTCCCCAACTAATAATTTTCCTTACAGCCAGTGGCGTCTGGTGCTCAATATTTCGGGGGCCAGGGAGACAGACGGGTAGGCAGCGATCAGAGGCCTCCTTACCTTAGGAGAAGTTTGGTAGGGCTGTTGCTTCTCCTCCCGGCCGAACAGGAAGCGGGTCCTGAGACCCGATTGGCCAGGAGCCCTAAGATTCCCTGGCCAATTGGGTCTTGGGATCCACCCGCTACCTAAAGGGCCTGGAGAAAAATCAGGACAATAATAGCGAATATTAATTTGCTATTGTCACACAAGTGGTGGTGGGCACTGCGCCCCCCCTCAAGCCCACACTTTTTGAAGCTAATTGGAGTTCCAGGCTCTAATCATGTGCTTAAAAAGAAAATTAAAAACCCCTATTGAAATCCATGTGTCCGGCGCCCTGCATTAAGATAGGGGGGGGGGCAGAGATAAAACAATAATTTTTTTCCCGCTCTACAAGACTCTGGTCCAAACGCACATGGAGTATGCCATCCAGTTCTGGGCACCAGTCCTCAGGAAGGATGTACTGGAAAAGGAGCGAGTACAAAGAAGGAGTACCTTTTTTTTTTTTTTTTTTTTTTTTTTGTCAAATAAAAAAATAATTAAAAGTAACATTTTAACAATACATTTTTTTAAAGTGGCCCTGTCCCCGTGAGCTCCCACACCAGAAGGAAACGCGTACGTAAGTCCCGCCCTCATATAAAAACGGTGTTCAAACCACACATGTGAGGTATCGCCGCGATCGTTAGAGCGAGAGCAATAATTCTAGCTCTAGATCTCCTCTGTAACAAAAAATGTAAGCTGTAAAAAAAAAAAAAAAAAAAATGGGGATTTTTAAGTACCAAATTTTGGCACCATTACACGAGCGTGCGCAATTTTAACGATCGACGTGTTGGGTATCTATTTACTCGGCATAACTTCATCTTTCACATTATAAATTAAAAAAATTAGAACTTTTTTTTTTTTTTTTTTTTTAAAGCATGAACCCCCCCCCCCCCCAAAAAAAACGCATTTGCAAAATTGTTGCGCAAATACCTTGCATGATAAAAGAAGTTGCAACGACTTCCATTTTATTCTCTAGGGCAGGGATCTCCAAACTACGGCCCTCCAGCTGCTGCAGAACTACACTTCCCATGAGGCACTGTAAAACTGTGACATTCACAGACATGACTAGGCATGATGGGAATTGTAGTTCCTGAACACCTGGAGGGCCGTAGTTTGGAGACCCCTGCTCTAGGGTCTCTGCTAAAAAAAAACATAGTGTTTGGGGGGTTCTACTGTAATTTTCTAGCAAACAAATTATGATTTTTTTTTTTACACGTAGGAGAGAAATGTGAGAATTGGCCTGGGTGGCAAGGGGTTAAACCACGTCGAGTGTTCTTTACTGTAAGAGCAGCAAGGATGTGGAATTCCCTTCCACAGGCGGTGGTCTCAGTGGGGGGGGGGTTACGATGGTTTCAGGAAACTATTAGATGAGCGCAACATACAGGGATATACAATGTAATACTGACATATAATCACACACAGAGGGGGGACTTGTCTTTTTTCAACCTCACCTACTATGTATGGATGGGCCGCCATTGCTTACAACAGTGAACTCCAATTGCCCCTCCCCCAATGCCCGTTTTTTTTTTTTTTTTCTCCCTCTCCCCTATTCTCAGTTTAGGATCTCGGCGGGTTTTGATTTCTGATTCTGTTCCTCTTTGTCTACTTGTAGGTGACCTATAAATGGCTGAGCCACACGTTGGGGGTCCATGTCAATCAAGCTAAACAGTGAGTACCCAGAATCGGGTCATGTGACCTGCCCCCCCCCCCCCCCCCCCCCACCCCCCACCATGTACAATTTCCTTGAGATCCATCAAGTATGTAATGCAAGGGCCTGATTGGATATAAATTGATTAGTTCAGGTTGGTCCTTGTAATACAGAGTTTTGGTAACTCTATAGTTGGGTGATCTGTTGGTGTTCTTGTATTACCGTATGGGTGAGACTCGTGTGGTGTCGGGTAGACGGATGACGGGCCCTTCTCTCCCCTTGGGGTCGGGTAGACGGATGACGGGCCCTTCTCTCCCCTTGGGGTCGGGTAGACGGATGACGGGTCCTTCTCTCCCCTTGGGGTCGGGTAGACGGATGACGGGCCCTTCTCTCCCCTTGGGGTCGGGTAGACGGATGACGGGTCCTTCTCTCCCCTTGGGGTCGGGTAGACGGGCCCTTCTCTCCCCTTGGGGTCGGGTAGACGGATGACGGGCCCTTCTCTCCCCTTGGGGTCGGGTAGACGGATGACGGGCCCTTCTCTCCCCTTGGGGTCGGGTAGACGGATGACGGGCCCTTCTCTCCCCTTGGGGTCGGGTAGACGGGCCCTTCTCTCCCCTTGGGGTCGGGTAGACGGATGACGGGCCCTTCTCTCTCCTTGGGGTCGGGTAGACGGATGACGGGCCCTTCTCTCCCCTTGGGGTCGGGTAGACGGATGACGGGCCCTTCTCTCCCCTTGGGGTCGGGTAGACGGATGACGGGCCCTTCTCTCCCCTTGGGGTCGGGTAGACGGATGACGGGCCCTTCTCTCCCCTTGGGGTCGGGTAGACGGATGACGGGCCCTTCTCTCCCCTTGGGGTCGGGTAGACGGATGACGGGCCCTTCTCTCCCCTTGGGGTCGGGTAGACGGATGACGGGCCCTTCTCTCCCCTTAGGGTCGGGTAGACGGATGACGGGCCCTTCTCTCCCCTTGGGGTCGGGTAGACGGATGACGGGAAAAACAGTGGAAAATACTGCGCAGGTCTAATATAAAACAAAGAATTGGATTGGTGACAAGACCAAGCAATCTTAGATAAGAATAAACGTGAGTGCTGCTGCAGCAAATATGTCAGATAAACAAAATGTAAACAGTAAATAAGGTGTGCTGCTATATGTGATAACAAAATGTGCATTGAATACAAAAAGAAATAATTAAAAAACCAACACCAAGTGCTCCAATGTATAACAAAATCACATAAGAACGCAAGCAGTGTTGACAAAGTTCATAAAGTGTTGGTATTCAGCTCCAGGGAAAATTCAAAGTTCAGTGAGTTCAGAGAAATATCCCAAGTAGGAGATTGTGATTCTACAGGACAGAAGAGAGCCTCCACCTCTTAATGCAGATCTGCTTACCAGATAGATAATAATCATAAGCATCAACAGCACGGCAGGCTGGATTGCCTTAACGAATATCAACGTGGAATCCTGTGTGAATCTCCAAACTCAGTCTCAATGCGGCTGGGTCCCAAAAAGCAATCACTCCCAAAGTGTAGCCAAGAAAAGAAAAGGGATGCCAACATAGAGTAGTAACGTTTTAAAAGATTTAATAAAAGAAATTCGATTGCACTTACAAATAACGAATCCTTTAGAAGCATATAAATAGTATGCCGGCCGGCTCTCACAATCCGCCCGTCCTTCCGGATGGTCGCGAGGATAAAAACAATGGTGTCGTCAGCACGCCGTTCCTCCCTACGCCGTTTCGTCCAATAGCAGACTTCTTCCAGGGGGCACGACTCCGGAAGGACGGGCGGATTGTGAGAGCCGGCCGGCTTACTATTTATATGCTTCTAAAGGATTCGTTATTTGTAAGTGCAATCGAATTTCTTTTATTAAATCTTTTAAAACGTTACTACTCTATGTTGGCATCCCTTTTCTTTTCTTGGCTACACTTTGGGAGTGATTGCTTTTTGGGACCCAGCCGCATTGAGACTGAGTTTGGAGATTCACACAGGATTCCACGTTGATATTCGTTAAGGCAATCCAGCCTGCCGTGCTGTTGATGCTTATGATTATTATCTATCTGGTAAGCAGATCTGCATTAAGAGGTGGAGGCTCTCTTCTGTCCTGTAGAATCACAATCTCCTACTTGGGATATTTCTCTGAACTCACTGAACTTTGAATTTTCCCTGGAGCTGAATACCAACACTTTATGAACTTTGTCAACACTGCTTGCGTTCTTATGTGATTTTGTTATACATTGGAGCACTTGGTGTTGGTTTTTTAATTATTTCTTTTTGTATTCAATGCACATTTTGTTATCACATATAGTATTAATGTATTAATTTTAGCAGCGCAGCACACCTTATTTACTGTAGACGGATGACGGGCCCTTCTCTCCCCTTGGGGTCGGGTAGACGGATGACGGGCCCTTCTCTCCCCTTGGGGTCGGGTAGACGGATGACGGGCCCTTCTCTCCCCTTGGGGTCGGGTAGACGGATGACGGGCCCTTCTCTCCCCTTGGGGTCGGGTAGACGGATGACGGGCCCTTCTCTCCCCTTGGGGTCGGGTAGACGGGCCCTTCTCTCCCCTTGGGGTCGGGTAGACGGGCCCTTCTCTCCCCTTGGGGTCGGGTAGACGGGCCCTTCTCTCCCCTTGGGGTCGGGTAGACGGGCCCTTCTCTCCCCTTGGGGTCGGGTAGACGGGCCCTTCTCTCCCCTTGGGGTCGGGTAGACGGATGACGGGCTCTTCTTCTCTCCCCTTGGTGTCGGGTAGACGGATGACGGGCTCTTCTTCTCTCCCCTTGGTGTCGGGTAGACGGATGACGGGCTCTTCTTCTCTCCCTTTGGTGTCGGGTAGACGGATGACGGGCTCTTCTTCTCTCCTTTCTGCAGGATGCTGTACGATTATGTCACCCGGAAGAGGAAGGAGAATCAAAGCGCTCACGTGCACGTGACGTATCTGGTGACAGGGAAATGTGTGACGGAGGGATTTCCAGTGAGTAGAATTCCTCCTTGTGATTGGTGGGGAAGGGTCCAGACATTGGCACTGACATCTGCGTATCGCTGCGGGTGTCAATGGAATGTTAATGACACGCCCCCAGATTAGTTCGCAGGGCGCAGTGCAAACTGTAAAATCGGACAGGAATCGGATCGCACTCATGCAGCCCAAACAAAGGCGTTTTTTGGTGCGAATGCATTGCGATTTCAGCCATGCAAACTGTACGGCTGAATTTGCGTCGCACAAATATCGCATGTGATCCGCACAGGAATGCCGTGTAAATCACATGTGGTGTCTGACAAGACAGGGATTTTTTTTATAACGGGGTTTGACAAATTTTTGAATCTAGGAGCCAGAAAACGCGCACCGTCCCGCGGAAGCGAACGCATACGTGAGTAGCCCCCCTCCCCATATGTAAACGGTGTTCAAACCACACATGTGAGGTATCACCGAGATCGTTGGAGCGAGAGCAATAATTCTAGCCCTAGACCTCCTCTGTAACTCAACACATGCAACCTGTAGAATTTTTTTAAACGTCGCCTATGGAGATTTTAAAGTAACAAATTGTGACAAAATGTTACAACTTCAAAAATCTCGCCAGGCCTCTTACTAAATACCTTGGACTGTCTACTTTCCAAAAATAGGTAATTTGGGGAATTATTTGTACTGTCCCGGGCCGTCGGTAGATCTGGATCAATCGATCGATCGATCTTCAGATATATTTCCAATCGTTTGTATAATTTTCCTACAGACTAAATATACACTGATTTGGGTTATTTTCACCAAAGAAAAGTAGCGGAATACATTTTGGCTTAAATTTTATGAAGAAAGATTATTTGCTAAATTTTATGACGTAAAGTAAAACTCTTCTCCCTCCCCTCCCCCCCCCCCTTTTTTTTTTTTTGTTAATGTATTTATTTCAAAACGTTGTCTTCTTGACCGCGCAATCGCCATTTAAAATGTGAGAGCGCTGAAAATTGGACTGGGCAGGAAGGGGGTTAAAAGTGCCTGGTATTTAATTGGGGGCTGTCATGTATTACTGCGATCAGCAGTGTAACAAATAGAGCAGCGATGCGCCTGATTCTGTGCAGATTGTGCATTTCTACTGAATATAAGGCTGCTTTCACACTGAGGCCCGAGGGCTTTCACACTAGATCGATGCGCTGGCAGGGCGCTAAAAAAAAAAAAGTCCTAAAAACCGCGTCTTTGAGGCGCTTTAGGAGCCATGTATACACCGCTCCTAAAACGCCCCTGCCTATTGAAATCAATAGGCAGCGGCGCTTTGCAGACGGTTTTAACCCTTTTTGTGCTGCTGGCGGGGTTAAACCCCCCCCCCTGCTTGCCACCGAATAGCACCGCAAAAATGACGATAAAGTGCTTTTTAACCACAGACCGCCTAACACCGATATACGTCAGCGGAATGGCACGGCTGGGCACAGGCACATAGCCTTTAAGAGCCCAGCCGTGGGTTGCGCGCACTGCAAGACCCGATCGCAGCCGGTGTCCGGCGATCAGCAGTCACAGGAGCTGAAGAACTAGGAGAGGTGAGTGTAAACAAATTGTCCCCGTTCTTCACTGTGGCAATGTCAGTGATCGTCTGTTTTCCTGTTATAGGGAACGATTGACGTCACATGTCCAGCCCCGCCCCCTACAGTTAGAAACACATATGAGGTCACGCATAGCCCCTACAGCGCTCCCTTTTGGTTAACTCCTAAACTGCAATTGTCATTTTCACAGTAATCGGTGCATTTTTATAGCACTTTTCGCTGTGAAAATGGCAACGGTCCCAAAAATGTGTCAAAATTGTCCGATGTGTCCGCCATAATGTCGCAGTCATGAGAAAAATCGCTGGTCTACGCCGTTAGTAGTAAAAAAATAAAATTAATAAAAATGCCATAAAATTATCCCCTATCTTGTAAACGCTATAAATTTTACGCAAACCAATCGATAAACGTTATTGCGATATTTTTGGTAAAAAAAAAATAAAAAATATGTAGAAGAATACGTATCGGCCTGAACTGCGAAAAAACATTTTTTTTTGGGGGGGGGGGGGGGGTATTTATTACAGCAAAAAGTAAAAAAACATTGCATTTTTTTTTTTTTTTCAAAATTGTCGCTCTTTTTTTGTTTATAGCACAAAAAAATTAAAACCGCAGAGGTAATCAAATACCAGAATGCTCTATTTGTGGGAAAAAAAGGACGCCAATTTTGTTTGGGAGCCACGACGCACGACCGCGCAATTGTCTGTTAAAGCGACGCAGTGCCGAATCGCAAAAAGTGCTCTGGTCAGGAAGGGGGGTAAATTCTTCTATGGCTGAAGTGGTATGGGACTGTTGGTAAGCCAACAGCAAGTCGGAGGAGGAGCCAGGAGGAGTCGATTAAAGCGACGCAGTACCGAATCGCAAAAACTGGCCAGGTCCTTTACCTGCATAATGGTCTGGGTCTTAAGTGGTTAAAAATGCCGACGCCTCAATGTGAAAGTAGCCTAAATGCATTTAGACACATCTATATAAGTTTTAAGTAGTTAATCTTTCTTGGAGGATGGCGCCCCCCCCCCCCCATACCTTCCTCTTTATGATTAGTAGATGTATTTTGGGTCATTGTAACTTTGCACATGGGCTTCTTTTCACTGATCTCTTATCGTTTCAGTACCACAAGGTGGCAGTAGTGAAGGAGGAAAGGCTTGAAGGTACACGCAGTTATATTTTATAAGACGTTTTTGTCATTAAGGCAAAATTTTCATCTTACGCCATTTATTTTGTTTTTGTAGCAACCAAATCTAAGCTGGCGGTGGTGGCGAACGTCCACGTGTACAGCGTGCAGAAAGCCACATTGAAGGACAGCGCTCCGCTCTACAATACCGACTATGATATCGTGAAGAATAATCTCCAGAACTGTAACAAGTATGTGCCGAGCACCTCGCTGGGTCTACGTTGGGTCCTGGCCTCGTTCACATGGCGCTACTAAAGCCTATGCCAAGGGATGTGTGCGCCCATAAAGGATGCACATGTGTTCTGTGTATTCCCATACAGGTAGTCCCATTCATTGTCAACTGGGACGCAGCCGCTGCATAGACCTAGCCGCTGATGTTGGGTAGTCCCTGAACACAGGCAGGGTGAGACAGAGCGGTGACACAGCCGCTGCTCCCAATTTGACATCCAGGTGGGTACAAGTCCAGAACGCAGGCAGGCCGAGATGTAGCGGTGGCACAGACATGGCCGCTGATGTTGGGTATAAGTCCCCGAACACAGGCAGGGTGACATGTAGTGGTGGTACTGCCACTGCCCTTAATTTGACATCTATGTGGGTACAAGTCCCTCAACACAGGCAGGGTGAGACGTAGCGGTGGCACAGACACAGCCGCTGCTCCCAATTTGACATCCATGTGGGTATAAGTCCATGAATGCAGGCAGGGTGAGACGCAACGGTGGCACAGACACATCCACTGCCCTTAATTTCACATCCAGATGGGTACAAGTTCCTGAACACAGGCATGGTGAGGTGTAGCGGTGGCACAGCCGCTGCTCCCAATTTGACATCCATGTGGGTACAAGTCCCAGAACACAGGCAGGGTGAGTGGCAGCAATGTTACAGACTCAGCCGTTGATGTTGGGTATAAGTCCTTGAATGCAGGCAGGGTGAGACGTTGCAGTGGCACAGACACAGCCACTGCCCTTAATTTGACATCCATGTGGGTACAAGTCTCTCAACACAGGCAGGGTGAGGTGCAGCAGTGGCACAGACTCAGCCACTGACGTTGGGTATAAGTCCACGAATGTAGACGGGGTGAGACGTCACAATTTCACATCCATGTGGGTACAAGTCCCCTAACGCAGGCAGGTGTGAGATGTAGTGGTGGTACAGCCGCTGCCCTTAATTTGACATTCATGTGGGTTCAAGTCCCTGAACACAGGCAGGGTGAGGTGCACCAGTGGCACAGACTCAGCCTCTGATGTTGGGTAAAAGGCCACGAATGCAGGTAAGAGACGTCACAGTGGAACAGACACAGCCACTGCTCCAAATTTGACATCCATGTGGGTATAAGTCCCTGAACACAGGCAGCATGAGATGCAGTAGTGGCACAGACACAGCCGCTGATGTTGGGTGTAAGTCCACGAATGCAGGTAGGAGACACAGCGGTGGCACAGCCGCTGATGTTGGGTGTAAGTCAATGAATGCAGGTAGGAGATGTAGCGGTGGCACAGACACAGCCACTTCTCCCAGTTTGGCATCCATGTGGGTATAAGTCCCTGAACACAGGCAGCATGAGACGCGATGGCACAGCCACTTATGTTGGGTATAATTCCACGAATGCAAGCAGGGTAAGGTGTAGCGGTGGCACAGACACAGACACTTATGTTGGGTATAAGTCCACGAATGCAGGCAGGGTAAGGTGTAGCAGTGGTACACACACCGCCACTGCTCCCAATTTGATATCCATGTGGGTACAAGTCCCTGAACACAGGCAGGGTGAGTTGCAGCGGTGGCACAGATTCAGCCGCTGATGTTGGGTATAAGTCCACAAATGCAGGTAGGAGACGTAGCGGTGGCATAGACACAGCCACTGCTCCCAGTTTGACATCCATGTGGGTATAAGTCCCTGAACACAGGCAGCATGAGACGCAGCGATGGCACAGCCTCTTATGTTGGGTAGAAGTCATCGCATGCAGGCAGGGTGAGGTGTAGCGGTGGCACAGACACTGCCCTTAATTTGACATCCAGATGGGTACAAGTCCCCCAACACAGGCAGGGTGAGGTGTAGCAGTGGCACAGACACAGCCGCTGATGTTGGGTATAAGTCCACAAATGCAGGTAGGAGAAGCAGTGGTGGCACAGCCACTGCTCCCAGTTTGACATCCATGTGGGTATAAGAACCCGAATGCAGGCAGCATGAGACGCAGCGATGGCACAGCCGCTGCCCTTAATTTGACATTCATGCTGGTACAAGTCCCTAAACACAGGCAGGATGAGACGTAGCGGTGGCACAGACACAGCCCCTGATGTTGGGTATAAGTCCCTGAATGCAGGCAGCATGAGACGCAGCGATAGCACAGCCGCTGCCTTTAATTTGACATTCATGTGGGTACAAGTCCCTGAACACAGGCAGGATGAGGTGCACCAGTGGCACAGACTCAGCCTCTGATGTTGGGTATAAGTCCACGAATGCAGGTAAGAGACGTCATGGTGGAACAGACAAAGCCGCTGCTCCCAATTTGACATCCATGTGGGTAAAAGTCCCCCAAAGCAGGCAGGGTGAGATGTAGCGGTGGCACAGACACAGCTGCTGCCCTTAATTTGACATCATGTGGGTACAAGTCCCTGAACACAGACAGGGTGAGACGTAGCGGTGGCACAGACACAGCCACTTATGTTGGGTATAAGTCCACAAATGTAGGCAGGGTGAGACGTTACAGTTTCACAGCCACTGCCCTTAATTTGACATCATGTGGGTACAAGTCCCTGAACACAGGCAGCATGAGATGTAGCGATGGCACAGCCGCTGCCCTTAATTTGACATCCATGTGGGTACAAGTTCCTGAACACAGGCAGGGTGAGATGCAGTAGTGGCACAGACACAGCCGCTGATGTTGGGTATAAGTCCATGAATGCAGGTAGGAGACGTAGCGGTGGCACAGACACAGCTGCTGATGTTGGGTATAAGTCCATGAATGCAGGTAGGAGACGTAGCGGTGGCACAGACACAGCTGCTGATGTTGGGTATAAGTCCATGAATGCAGGTAGGAGACGTAGTGGTGGCACAGCCGCTGCTCCTAGTTTGACATCCATGTGGGTATAAGTCCCTGAACACAGGCAGCATGAGACGCGATGGCACAGCCACTTATGTTGGGTAGAAGTCCACGAATGCAGGCAGGGGTGAGGTGTAGCGGTGGCACAGACACAGCCGCTGATGTTGGGTATAAGTCCACGAATGTAGGCAGGGTGAGACGCAGCGGTGGCACAGCCACTTATGTTTGGTAGAAGTCCACGAATGTAGGCAGGGTGAGACGCAGCGGTGGCACAGACACAGCCGCTGATGTTGGGTATAAGTCCATGAATGCAGGTAGGAGACGTAGTGGTGGCACAGCCGCTGCTCCTAGTTTGACATCCATGTGGGTATAAGTCCCTGAACACAGGCAGCATGAGACGCGATGGCACAGCCACTTATGTTGGGTAGAAGTCCACGAATGTAGGCAGGGTGAGACGCAGCGGTGGCACAGACACTGCCCTTAATTTGACATCCATGTGAGTACAAGTCCCTGAACACAGGCTGGGGGTGAGTTTGGAGTCCTGCATAGATGTCAGATTGGGAGCCGCACCTGTGTCTGTGCAGCCGCTGCATCCTAAATTGACGATGAGTAGGGCTGCTCGGAAACATGGAACAGCTGTGCAACCCACGCGGACAAAGATGGCCCTTTGTAAGAAGGAGGGGGTACGCCTGTGTGATCGAGGCCTTCTGGGCAGAGATGGGAAGATTTATGCCACATGTCGGATCCTGACCATCTTATTACCTTGTCCCAGGTTCAGCGCTATCCAGTGTCCGGCCGCCGTCCCGCGGTCTCTTGAGGTGATGGCGCACCTTCGGAGCGAAAATTACCACATAACACACGATGAGCCCAGCGCTCCCCGGATCAATGGACACGCCTCGCTCCCTGCCGCTAAAGTGGCCGCTCCGCAACCCAAGGGCATTATGGGAATGTTTGCCCGCTCTGCGCCCAAACCCCAGGAATCTTCAAAAGAGACAAAGACAGAGCCCAAGGAAGCCGCGGTAAGTCCCGCTGTGTGGCAAGCATTCAATTGCCAATAGACTGAAATGTGTTATAGGTGCTGCAGATTTAAAATAGGGATGCCCTATTATTAATATTATATATATTTTTTTTTATTATTTGTTATACATTTATTTTATTATATATACTTTTTATTATTAATAATATATATTATAATAAGAATAAAATATATAATATTATAAAAATAAAAAATATATAATATAATAACAAATAATAATAAAAAATATATTTAATTATAATATTATATATTCTTATTATAATATTATATGTTTTATTATTATAATAATGTATCTTATTAATAATAAAAATAATTAATTATATAATTTATATTAAGATTTATTAATATAATAAGAATAAAATATATAATATAATAAAAATATGTGTGTGTGTGTGTATATATTTATATATAAAATATTTTTTTATTATATATTTTATTAATAATAATTAAAAAATATAAAAAAAAATTAATAAAAATATATATTTTATTATTATTTTATAAATTTGGTCTTAATCCCTTAATGTCGATTGTTTGCAAATATGCGGCCTCAGCTTAAAGGTGTTGCACCATCCCGGTACAGTTTTTTTTAGAGCTGGTGTTCTTTCGAAGTGCCCCCCAACAAATGGTGCCCATGCATGCACAGGACGGAGCCGCACTCCATCTGAGTTGCAGATCAGCTGGAATGACGTGACCAGTTGCCGATCAGCTGAAATGACGTGACCAGTGCGTAAACGCACATCGTAGGAGGTATCTCTTGATGGGAGATACCATTTCAAAGGCACCATTGAAACCTATACAAACAGCGGGGGGAGACTGGTTCTCACATTGTGCCTCGCCACTAGCCACCCTTCAGCAGCAGCGATGCACAGTCTGAGAACTACGGTCCCCCCGGCTGTTTGTGTTGGTTTCGATTGGGCCTTAGAAATGGTATCTCCCATCTCCCGGAGTCGCGTTTTCTGTTACGCAACATGGCACGGTATGCCTCATGGCTGTCCTGGGTGAGACTTTCCCTACAAGTTCTAGGTATTGTGTGTGTGTGTGTGTGTGTGTGTGTAGGAAATGTATCCTGGCCTAGGGCAATTTTTTTTTTTTTTATTATTATGTTTGCATTTTAGTGTAAATATGAGATGTGAGGTCTTTTTGACCCCCAGATCTCATATATAAGAGGACCTGTCATGCTTTTTTCTATTACAAGGGATTAGGGTTGTCCCGATACCGATACCAGTATCGGTATTGGGAGCGATACCGAGTATTTGCGGGAGTACTTGTACTCCCGCAAATACCCCCGATTCCTAAATAGAATACTCCTCCCCCCCCCCCCCTCCCCTGGAATACAAAAGGACCTAAAATACCCTTGATATTAATAGGATATGAATGCCATCCCCATATAGTGATCTAAGATACCAGAATGCGTACATGAAATAGATAACCTACATGGTTTCACAGATATTAATAGTGAGTGACAGCACAAAACGGCACCGCCCATCGTAGCGCGTCATCACCATCACCCGACACTCCACGTGGGTACAAGGCCTGTCGTGCGTCACTCCAGAGCGATGCGCTCCAGCTGCAACCAAATCGGGGAAGAAACCCTCTTGTTGCATCAGTAAGGAACTCCGCGTTCCCATATGTGCGGGACATGGCTGAAGGGACATGGCTAGAGGGACATGGCTAGAGGGACATGGCTGCATATGTGGGGGACGTGGCTGGAGGGACATGGCTGCATATGTGGGGGACGTGGCTGGAGGGACATGGCTGCATATGTGGGGGACGTGGCTGGGGGGACATGGCTGCATATGTGGGGGACGTGGCTGGGGGGACATGGCTGCATATGTGGGGGACATGGCTGCATATGTGGGGGACGTGGCTGGAGGGACATGGCTGCATATGTGGGGGACGTGGCTGGAGGGACATGGCTGCATATGTGGGGGACGTGGCTGGAGGGACATGGCTGCATATGTGGGGGACGTGGCTGGAGGGACATGGCTGCATATGTGGGGACATGGCTGCATATGTGGGGGACATGGCTGGAGGGACATGGCTGCATATGGGGACACCTTAAAAAAAAGTGTGTGTGTGTGTGTAATATATATATATATATAACCACTTAAGGACCGCCTACTGCACATTTACGTCGGCAGAATGGCACGGCTGGGCACATCAACGTATATATACGTTGATTTTAGTACCCAGCTGTGGGTCGCGGGGGCGCGCCCGTGACCCCGGTCCGAAGCTCCGGGACCGCGGGATTCGCGGACCCGATCGCCGCTGCAGTGCGGCGATCCGTCCCTGGAGCTGAAGAACGGGGAGCGCCGTGTGTACACACGGCTTCCCCGTGCTTCTCTGTGGCCGCAGCATCGAACGCGCCATCCCTGTAATAGGGGGACGCGATCGATGACGTCACACCTACAGCCACACCCCCCTACAGTTGTAAACACAACATATAGGTCGCACATCCCCTACAGCGCCCCCTTGTGGTTAACTCCCAAACTGCAACTGTCATTTTCACAGTAAACAATGCAATTTAAATGCATTTTTTGCTGTGAAAATGACAATTGTCCCAAAAATGTGTCAAAATTGTCCGAAGTGTCCGCCATATTGTCGCAGTCACGAAAAAAATCGCTGATCGCCGCTATTAGTAGTAAAAAAAAAAAATAATTAATAAAAATGCAATAAAACTATCCCTTATTTTGTAAACGCTATAAATTTTGCGAAAACCAACCGATAAACGCTTATTGCGATTTTTTTTTTTTTTTTTTTTTTTTTTTTTTTTTTTTTTTTTTTTTTTTTTTACCAAAAATATGTAGAAGAATACGTATCGGCCTAAACTGAGGAAACATTTTTTTTTAAATTGTCGCTCTATTTTTGTTTATAGCGCAAAAAATAAAAACCGCAGAGGTGATCAAATACCACCAAAAGAAAGCTCTATTTGTGGGGGAAAAAAGGACGCCAATTTTGTTTGGGAGCCACGTCGCATGACCGCGCAATTGTCGGTTAAAACGACGCAGTGCCGAATCGCAAAAAAGGGGCAAGGTCCTTTACCTGCATTTTGGTCCGGGTCTTAAGTGGTTAAAGAGCCTCGTCCCGACGAGCTCGCGCGCAAAAGCGAACCACACATGTGAGGTATCGCCGCAAACGCGAGAGCAATAATTCTAGCTCTAGACCTCTGTAATTCAAAAGATGCAACCTGTACAATTTTTTTTAAACGTCGCCTATGGAGATTTTTAAGGGTAAACGCTTGACACCATTCCACAAGCGGTCACAATTTTGAAGCGTGACATGTTGGGTATCAATTTACTCGGCGTAACATTATCTTTCACAGTATAAATAAAAATTGGGCTAACTTTACTGTTTTTTTTTATTTATTTTTTATTTAAAAAGGTGGTTTTTTATTTTTTTAAAAAGTGCGCTTGTAAGACCGCTGAGCAAATACGGTGCGACAAAAAGTCTTACAATGACCGCCATTTTATTCTTCTAGGGTCCTAAATATATTTTTTTTCTAACGTTTGGGGGTTTTAAGTAATTTTCAAATGTAAAACTTTTTTTTTTTGCTAGAAAAACAGGCAAGGTCCTTAAGTAGTGAAAGTAGAACTTTAGGCAAAAAATTTTTATTTTTTTTACCATGCCTGTCACATTGCAGGGATTTCCCTTCACCCCCCCCCCAATAGCTAAACAGAAAGTGAGAGGAAATCTATGAAAATTAGGGGAAATTATTGACTTTTTTTTTTTTTTTTTTTGCTTTTTATATGACTTTTACAAAATGCACTATAGCAAGGGTAGACAACCTGGGGCTCTGGAACTGTTGTAGAACTACATTTCCCATGAGGCATTGTAAGGCTGGCAGTTGCCCAGAGGCATGATGGGACTTGTAGTTCTGCAACAGTCCCATACCCCTGCGCTATAGCTTGTCTTTAGGTGTAACCTTTATATCCTTCCTCACCAGGTTCCAGAAACCAGCAGCAAATCATCCAGCAAGTCCAGAGCTATGGACAACTTCTTTGGCAAAGCGTCGCTAAGTAAGTCGTCACTTATTGAGTTTTTGTAGCTGAGCTCCGGGATAAAGAGGGATTTTTGTTTTAGTGGATATGTGGCGGTGCACAGAACCAGCGCTGAATGTTGTGCATGCAAACGGACACCCCAGAATATCTCCTACCACCCCCAAACAGTAACTGCCGTAGAGTCTCCTATACCCTATGAATGTTTAACCACTTCAATACTGCTTCACGTCCAAAGACGTGAACAGCGCGGACCTGAGGCGCCGGGGTCACGTCTTTGGACGTGATTTGCTTGTAATTCCCTGTGGCATGCGGCGGGGAAAAACAGTCCCGACGCATCACCGAGGATCCGATGCGTGTACCCGGCGGCCGCGATGTCCGTCAGGTACACGCGATCGTCGGTGAGAGAGCAGGGACGTGGAGCTCTGAGTGTAAACACAGAGCTTCACGTCCTGTCAGTGAGGTGACAGATGCTGTTTCTCTTGTACATAGGGACACAGCATCGGTCACCTCCCCCAGTCACCCCCCTCCCCCCATACAGTTAGAACACACCCAGGCAATACATTTAACCCCTTCCTCACCCCCTAGTGTTAACCCCTTCAATGCCAGTCACATTTATACCGTAATTGGTGCATTTTTATAGCACTGGTCGCTGTATAAATGTGAATGGCGCCAAAAATGTGTCAAAAGTGTCCGATGTGTCCGTCGCAATATCGCAGTCCCAATAAAAATCGCAGATCGCCGCCATTACTAGTAAAAAAAAAATATAAAAAAAAAAATTATAATTATGTCCCCTATTTTGTAGGTGCTATAACTTTTGCGCAAAGCAGTCACTTACTGTGATTTTTATTTTTTTTACAAAAATACGTAGAAGAATACGTATCGGCCTTAACTGAGAAAAAAAAAATATTAAAAAAAAATAAAAAATGGGATATTTATTATAGCAACAAGTAAAAAATATATATATATTTTTAAATTGTCGCTCTTTTTTTCATTATAACGCAAAAAATAAAAACCGCACGGGCGATCAAATACCACCAAAAGAAAGCTCTATTTGTGGGGAAAAAAGGGACGCCAATTTTGTTTGGGTGCCACGTCGCACTACCGCGCAATTGTCAGTTAAAGTGACGCAGTGCCGGAAGCTGAAATGTCGCCTGGGCACGAAGGGGGTTTATGTGCCCAGTAAGCAAGTGGTTAACCACTGGAAGGATTTCCCCCCTTAATGACCAGGCCATTTTTTATTTTTTTGATACGGCACTGCATCACTTTAACTGACAATTGCACGTCATGCAACGCTGTACCCAAACAAAATTGTCCTCCCCCAAAAATAGAGCTTTGTTTTGGTGACATTTGACCACCTCTGTGCTTTTTTTGTTTTTTTGCACTAAACAAAAGTAAATTTTTGGGCGGGAAAAATATATATTTTGTACTTCTTGCTACAGTATTCAAAAAAAATAAAACTAATTTTCTTCATCAGTTTAGGCCAATATGTATTTTTCTACATATTTTAAAAATCGCAATAAGTGTATATTGATTTGTGCCAAAGTTATAACGTCTACAAAATGGTGACGCGTTCATGCAAAAATATGTTGCAGAATACATATTGGCCTACACTGAAGAAATTATTTTATTTTTTATTCATTTTTTGTTTAACATGCAACCTGTATAATTTTTTTTTTTTTTTTTAACCACTTAGGACCCGGACCTTTAGGCAGGTAAAGGACCTGGCCAGTTTTTGCGATTCGGCACTGCGCCACTTTAACTGACAATCGCGCGGTCGTGCGACGTGGCTCCCAAACAAAATGGACGTCCTTTTTCCCCCACAAATAGAGCTTTCTTTTGGTGGTATTTGATCACCTCTGCGGTTTTTATTTTTTGCGCTATAAACAAAAATAGAGCGACAATTTTGAAAAAAAAACACAATATTTTTTACCATTTGCTATAATAAATATCCCCCAAAAATATATAAAAATGTTTTGTTTTTCCTCAGGTTAGGCCGATACGTATTCTTCTACATATTTTTGGTAAAAAAAAATCGCAATTGGCGTTTATTGGTTGGTTTGCGCAAAATTTATAGCGTTTACAAAAAAGGGGATAGTTTTATTGCATTTTTATTATTATTTTTTTACTAGTAATGGCGGCGATCAGCGTTTTTTTTTTTTTCAGTACTGCGACATTATGGCGGGCACTTCGGACACTTTTGACACTTTTTTGGGACCATTGGCATTTTTATAGCGATAAATGCTATAAAAATGAATTGTATTACTATAAAAATGCCATTGGCAGTGAAGGGGTTAACACTAGGGGGCCTGGAAGGGGTTAAGTGTGTTCCTGGGTGTGTTCTAACTATATGGGGGTGTGGCCTCACTAGGGGAAATCACTGATCTTCTGTTCATACATTGTATGAACAGGAGATCAGCGTTTCCCCCGCTGACAGGACCGGGAGCTTTGTGTTTACACACAAAGCTCCCAGTCCCCGCTCTGTAACAAACGAGCGCGCGTGCCCGGCGGCCCGATCGTGCCCTAGCGACCGTTAAAGATAGGACGTAGAGCTACGTGCTCTCACGCTGCAGTGCCACCGTCCCGCCGTATAACTGCGGTGGACGGTCGGCATGTGGCATGTGGTTAAGTGGTTAAACGTCGCCTATGGAGATGTTAAGGGGTAAAAGTTTGTCGCGACACGAGCGGACGCAATTTTGAAGCGTATCATGTTGGGTATCTATTTACTCGGTGTAACATTCTTTCACAATATAAAAAAAAAAATTGTGCTAACTTCATTGTTGTCTTATTTTTTTTTCCTCAAAAAAAGTGCGCTTGTAAGACCGCTGCACAAGTACGGTGTGACAAAGTATTGCAACGACGGCCATTTTATTCTCTAAGGTGTTGGAATAAAATAATGTTTGGGGGTTCTAATTAGAGGGAATGAGATGACCGTGAAAACACAGGGGACGCTCCGTTAGCATTGGTTGTTTTGTCATACCAACGGCCACCACAAAATGGCGCCAGATTACAAAAGGAAGCGAAGGCCGCAAAGCCGCAGCCTCAATTACCGGCCGACGCGATCATGCGGTGGGGCTGCACGGAGACAGAGGATGGGGTATCCTGTGTCTCCGTGCGGCCCCGCTGCGCCGGCCGTAATTGAGGCTGTGGCCTTCTGCAGGCCTCTGCCTCCTTCCACAGGCGCCAGGTAGCTAATTCTTTTCGCAATTGCGACCAGGCGCCTGGACTTCGTCGAACCCCGCATATTATACATTATTTTTTCAAAATTATTTTTATTTCTAACGCTAAATATAAAAACCGCAGAGGGGATCAAATGCCACTTCTCTCTTTGTGGGGGAGGGAGGACATCAATTTAATTTGGATACATCGTAGCATGGCCACACAATTGTCAAAGTAATGCCATATCGAAAAAATGGCCTGGTCATTAAAGGGGGGAAAACCTTTCCCGGGGCTGAAGTGGTTAATAACTCAAGTGCTGCGTGAAGTCCCCACTGCGTGTGTCCTACTTACATTATGGGGGGCGTGGGGAACATGCCAGAGCTCTGCCTTATGTTGATGCTCTTTGGGACTTACTCTCATGTAACTCGTTCTTAGATAAACCCAAGGCGAGCCCTCCAGCCATCGAGCCGGTAAAAGAAGAGAAGCCAGCGGCTCAGCCAATTGATTTGCCACCTCCAGAACCAAAAGAAGTTAAAGAGACAAAAGCGGCAGAAAAAGGAAAGAGGTAACTGTGTAACCCTCCAAGTTTTTTTGAAGCACGTCTAATCCCGAGGGCAGTAATGTAACACGTTGCAGCATATCGGTGGTGCTGTGTTGTCAATTATGTTAGGCGCTCTGCGGATTTCACTACTGGAGGATCAGGGCTCTGCCAATTTCACTACAGGGGGGTCGGAGCTGGGCAGATTTGACTACAGGGGGGGTGGGAGCTGGGCAGATTTGATTGGGGGGGGGGGGGGAGCTCGGCAGGTTTGACTACAAGTGGGGTAGGAGCTCGGTGGGTTTGACTACAGGGGGGGTGGGAGCTCGGTGGGTTTGACTACATGGGGGGGGTGGGAGCTTGGTGGGTTTGACTACATGGGGGGGTGGGAGCTTGGTGGGTTTGACTACATGGGGGGGGTGGGAGCTGGGTGGATTTGACTACAGGGGGGGTGGGAGCTTAGTGGGTTTGACTACAGGGGGGTGGGAGCTCGGTGGGTTTGACTTACCGGGGGGTGCTGCTGGGCAGATTTGACTACGGGAAGGTTGGGAGTGGGTGGATTTGACTAGGGGGGGGGGGTTGGGAGCTGGGCAGATTTGACTACAGGGGGGTGGGAGCTTGGTGGGTTTGACTACAGGAGGGGTGGGAGCTTGGTGGGTTTGACTACAGGAGGGGTGGGAGCTTGGTGGGTTTGACTACAGGAGGGGTGGGAGCTTGGTGGGTTTGACTACAGGGGGGTGGGAGCTCGGTGGGTTTGACTACAGGGGGGGTGGGAGCTCGGTGGGTTTGACTACAGGGGGGGTGGGAGCTTGGTGGGTTTGACTACAGGGGGGGTGGGAGCTTGGTGGGTTTGACTACAGGAGGGGTGGGAGATGGGCGGATTTGACTACAGGGGGGTCGGAGGTCAGTGGTGGGTTTCTCTTACTAAATTTCTCTTTTGTTCTTTTAAAGGACAATTGATGTGCCACCTCCAGAACCAAAAGAAGTTAAAGGGACAAAAGCGCCAGAAAAACAGAAGAAGAGGTAACTGTGTAACCCTAAAATGTTTCTGAAGCATATCGAAACCCGAGGGCCGTAATGTAACATGTTGCAGCTTATCAGTGGTGCTGTGTTGGCGTAATACACAGAGCTGGGCTGGTTTCACTACAGGAGGGTCGGAGCTGGGCGGGTTTCATTACAGACAGGGCAAGACTTAGGGTGGTGGGGGCCCCTAGGCTTGAGTTGAAGGGGCCCCCTGGAGATCATAGTTGTTGAGCGGGGGGGTGCACATTAAAGTTGTTGAGAGGGGGATGACTCATCTGTGCACGGAATGTGTCGGCTCTCTGGCTCTCTTCCCTTCAGCAGACATCCCCACACCGCTCCCGTTCCTCCTGGGGGGGGGGGGGTTGTAGTTGTTGAGCGGGGGGGGAGGTGCCTCTCACCTGTGCCGACAGCAGGGGTCACAGACTGTCAATAGCCCGGCTGTCGGTTTTTTTCCCTTCAGCAGCCACAGTCCTCCGCACGCCGCTCCGATTCCTCCTGCTTCTGTGCTGCCTCTTCTTGCAGTGCGGGAAAATTAACCCTTTTGCGGGACTGCGAGAAGAATCTGTCTGTGCGGGAATGTCCCGCAGAATCCGTGCGTGTTGGGAGGTATGCGCAGGGCCGCCATCAGGAATTTTGAGGCCCCTTACACAGCTTAAGGCATGGGCCCCCTGGAGCAGAGAAAAAAAAAAGAACAAATAAAAATATATATAAAAAAAAGGGGGTAGCCATCCGGGGCCCTGGGGATCTCTGGGCCCATTGATAAAAAGAAACCTCTGGGCCCTTTAATAAAAAAATAAACATTTATAAATAAGGGAGGTTTCCATCCGGGTCCCTGGGGACCTCTGGGCCTTTTTAATAAAAAATAAAAAAAATATAAACAAAAATAAAAAAATAAACATTTAAAAAAAAAAATCTATTTTTTACTTTTTGTTATAAGAAAAACTGAATAAACTAAATTTTAGTCAAACATTTAGGCCAAAATGTATTCAGCCACATGTCTTTAGTAAAAAAAACAATCGCAATAAAAAAATAATTAGCTACCTAGCGGCAACAGCAACACTAATACAATGATTAGAAAAATGATCGCTTTGTGACACTTGCAATAGGGGGTAAAAGGGATAACTAGGGCGGTGATCAAGGGGTTAAAACTTTATTAGGGGGGGTACGGGGGCTACCCTGGACCTAACACTAACTGCCTGTCACACTGACACTAAATGGAGTGATCATACATATATGATCACTGCATTCAGTGACAGTGTGACGGGGGGGGGGGGGGTGATTGCAAGGGGTTAAGTGTGCCTATTTGTACTGGTGTCAGTGTAGTGTTGGTGCGACTCGCTGTGTCTCTTCTCTCATCTCAGCGGTTTGAAAATACAGCCGAGATGAGCGCTGCATCACTTCCTCTGCCAGTGTTTACATTTTACAGGCAGAGGAAGTGACACAGCAGCGGCGCACGGGATTGGCTGGGAGCGATCGCAAGAGGGCGGACAAAAACGAACCGCCGCCCCCTCGAGTCGGATCGCTCCCGCAGGTAAGCCGCCCGCCGCACGCAGCGGAGGGGGTCCCAATCGGACCCCCGACCCGCTAGTAGGCAGGGACGTATATATACGTCCATCTGCCTGTCCGTGCCATTCTGTGGACGTAAATAGGCGTGCGGCGGGCTTTAAGGGGTTAATAAAAAAAAATATATATATGTGTGTTTAAAAAAAAATTATAAAAAAAACAGGGAGGTTGCCATCCGGGGGCCCTGGAGACCTCTGGGCCCTTTAATAATAATAATAAAATATATACGTATTTTTTTTTTATAAAAAAAGGGGGGGGTTGCCATCCGGGGCCCCCTATTGGGCGGGGCCCATGGGCTTGAGCCCAGTCAAGCCTAATGGTAAGTCCGGCCCTGACTACAGGAGGGTGGGAGCTGGTTGGGTTCCTCTACAGGAGGGTGGGAGCTGGTTGGGTTCCTCTACAGGAGGGTGGGAGCTGGTTGGGTTCCTCTACAGGAGGGTGGGAGCTGGTTGGGTTCCTCTACAGGAGGGTGGGAGCTGGTTGGGTTCCTCTACAGGAGGGTGGGAGCTGGTTGGGTTCCTCTACAGGAGGGTGGGAGCTGGTTGGGTTCCTCTACAGGAGGGTGGGAGCTGGTTGGGTTCCTCTACAGGAGGGTGGGAGCTGGTTGGGTTCCTCTACAGGAGGGTGGGAGCTGGTTGGGTTCCTCTACAGGAGGGTGGGAGCTGGTTGGGTTCCTCTACAGGAGGGTGGGAGCTGGTTGGGTTCCTCTACAGGAGGGTGGGAGCTGGTTGGGTTCCTCTACAGGAGGGTGGGAGCTGGTTGGGTTCCTCTACAGGAGGGTGGGAGCTGGTTGGGTTCCTCTACAGGAGGGTGGGAGCTGGTTGGGTTCCTCTACAGGAGGGTGGGAGCTGGTTGGGTTCCTCTACAGGAGGGTGGGAGCTGGTTGGGTTCCTCTACAGGAGGGTGGGAGCTGGTTGGGTTCCTCTACAGGAGGGTGGGAGCTGGTTGGGTTCCTCTACAGGAGGGTGGGAGCTGGTTGGGTTCCTCTACAGGAGGGTGGGAGCTGGTTGGGTTCCTCTACAGGAGGGTGGGAGCTGGTTGGGTTCCTCTACAGGAGGGTGGGAGCTGGGCGGGTTGGGGTTCTCTACAGGAGGGTGGGAGCTGGGCGGGTTCCTCTACAGGAGGGTGGGGAGCTGGGCGGGTTCCTCTACAGGAGGGTGGGAGCTGGGCGGGTTCCTCTACAGGAGGGTGGGAGCTGGGCGGGTTCCTCTACAGGAGGGTGGGAGCTGGGCGGGTTCCTCTACAGGAGGGTGGGAGCTGGGCGGGTTCCTCTACAGGAGGGTGGGAGCTGGTTGGGTTTCTCTACAGGAGGGTGGGAGCTGGTTGGGTTTCTCTACAGGAGGGTGGGAGCTGGTTGGGTTTCTCTACAGGAGGGTGGGAGCTGGTTGGGTTTCTCTACAGGAGGGTGGGAGCTGGTTGGGTTTCTCTACAGGAGGGTGGGAGCTGGTTGGGTTCCTCTACAGGAGGGTGGGAGCTGGGCGGGTTCCTCTACAGGAGGGTGGGAGCTGGGCGGGTTCCTCTACAGGAGGGTGGGAGCTGGGCGGGTTCCTCTACAGGAGGGTGGGAGCTGGGCGGGTTCCTCTACAGGAGGGTGGGAGCTGGGCGGGTTCCTCTACAGGAGGGTGGGAGCTGGGCGGGTTCCTCTACAGGAGGGTGGGAGCTGGTTGGGTTCCTCTACAGGAGGGTGGGAGCTGGGCGGGTTTCTCTACAGGAGGGTGGGAGCTGGGCGGCTTTTACTACAGGCGGATTAGTGTGGTGGGCAGGCAGCACTCGGGTCTATACCCAGGGCTGCCAGTGAATGGCGCTGGTAGGGTCATGACTGGGTCATGATTCTCGGTCACTGCAGCGCTTCCTTCTGTAAATTACACAGAGGGGGTTATGTGACAGGGATCCATTACACCAGGGGTGTCCAAACTTTTTTTCAAAGAGGGCCAGATTTTATGAAGTGAACATGCTCGAGGGCCGACCATTTTGCCCGACATTCTTTGAACCATTAAAATTCGGTCTAAATGTGTTCATCTGAGCACTAATGTGTGGTGAAGAGATGAGCTCAGGCATGTTATTTGGGTACCCCGTATTTATTGGCGTATAACGCGCACCTTCACTAAGAGTTTTTTTCCTGAAAAATCCAACATTTTAAATAAAGAACTGTAAGGCAAAATAAGGGTATATGTGTGTGTGTATATATATATATATATATATATATATATATATATATATATATATATATATATATAATATTATAATTAATATATATAATTTTCTCTTTTGTGGCCCCGGTGCTGGGAGATAGTCGGGGGGCCACAAAAGATATATATATATATATATATATATATATTGTGTGTGTGTGGATAACCAGGCGGGCCGTTCAAAACCAGCCATGGGCCGTAATTGACCCACGGGCCGGACTTTGGACATGCCTGCATTCACCATAAAGGCAAAAGAGCGATGCCAAGTCATACAAAATGACATAATAAAGACACCGGAGGAACGGGGGGCATATTTGTGGGAGAATTAAAAATTGAACACACGTTAAATGCAAAAGTCCAACATTTTTGCACAAGTTAAGGAACAATTTTTATTATTTTATTCCTCTCGGCTTGTAGTTCATCTTTTTATTTTATTTTTTATGATGTATTGATTGAATACTGAGCTGCGTTTTTATTTGTCTTTTATATCTGCCTGGAGTTCGGCTTTAAATCGCTGAGTTGATTATTTTTTTTGCTCAGCAGGCTTAAGAGGGCAGAAATGTCAGACAGCGACGACGAAGGGGTGAAGCCGGTGAAGAGGAGGCGTAGGATCAAACAGCCCAAACCCGACAGCAGTGACGAGGAGGACGGTGAGTCGCTGACGCCGCACCTGTTCCTTTAGGTTCTCTGCTGAGGTCCTTCAGTCGTGGTATCTCACCCACACACTGTTTACTGTGCTCCCTGTCCCTTCCCGCGGCGCCGCCTGCCAAAACACCGCCATTCATCCCGTCAAAGATCAAGTGTTTGTTTCTGTATTCATCGGGGCACCACGCAGGCCTGCGTCGCCCGGGGGGAGGCCGTCACACCAGCTTTGCGTTTGATGTCTTGTTTTCATTCTTCGCCATCCCGTCGCGCGCTGGGGTTCAGAGCCGGCGGTATTAACGAGAGCTGACAGCGGCTGCTGTGCCCGATGTAAAGTTAGCAGCTTAAGTGCCTCCCTGCACGTTGGGGGCCCCCTAACTCCGCAGTCAGCTCGGCCCCGGGGCACTGTATCTCTGTTCATGTCCCTTTTTTGTAACGAGTCCCTTTATTCCGCAGTGTCACTTTATGCTAAGCTGGAAAAGGTCACCGATTCGCTGCTTGTCACATGAGCTTAGCTAGATGTGCCTGGTGAAGCCGGACCGGCTTTTACAACCGCAATGGCTTATCTGATATCCGTGCATTTACACTAATGTTACCGAATCTGCTCAGGTCATGGCGGACTGCGTCTAAGATTACATTTTAAATATATCTCTGTATCCAAGTGGAAACCCAATCACTACACCCCCCTATTATTATAACCTTTAACCCCCTAACCATATTGCTGCCCAATGACCAGAGCACTTTTTGTGAATCGGCACTGCGTCGCTTTAACGGACAATTGCGCGGTCGTGCGACGTGGCTCCCCAAACAAAATTGGCGTCCTTTTTTCCCCACAAATAGAAATTTCTTTTGGTGGTATTTGATCACCTCTGCGGTTTTTATTTTTTGCGCTATAAACAAAAATAGAGCGACAATTTTGAAAAAAATGCAATACTTTTTACTTTTTGCTATAATAAATATCCCCCAAAACGTATATAAAAAATTATTTTTCCTCAGTTTAGGCCGATACGTATTCTTCTACATATTTTTGGTAAAAAAAAATTGCAATAAGCGTTTATCAATCGGTTTGCGCAAAATTTATAGCGTTTACAAAATAGGGGATTGTTTTATTGCATTTTTATTTTAAATTTATTTATTTTTTACTACTAATGGCGGCGATCAGTGATTTTTTTCGTGACTGCGACATTACGGCAGACACTTCGGACAATTTTGACACATTTTTGGGACCATTTTCGCAGCAAAAAATGCATTTAAATTGCATTGTTTATTGTGAAAATGACAGTTGCAGTTTGGGAGTTAACCACAAGGGGGCGCTGTAGGATTTGTGTGTGTTTACAACTGTAGGGGGGTGTGGCTGTAGGTGTGGCGTCATCGATCGAGTCTCCCTATAAAAGGGATCACTCGATTTGATGTTTACATACGGCTGTCCCCGTTCTTCAGCTACGGGGAGCGATCGCGAGCGGGTGGCTAGAAACGAATAGCCGCGCACTCGTCCCGGATCACTCCCTGCGGGTTTCCGACCGCCGCATGTAGCGGGGCGGGGTCCCGATCGGACCCCCGACCCGCGCAAAGGCAGGGACGTATATATACGCCCATCTGCCTTAACGTTCCCTTCTGTGGACGTATATCTACATGCGGCGGTCGGGAAGTGGTTAAAGGGGTGTTCCACCCAAAAATATGACCCCTTCTTAATCCACTCCTCACCCCCATACATGCCACATTTGGCATGTAATTTTTTTGGGGGGGGAGTGGGGGCTTCAGTAGGAGTGGGACTTCCTGTCCCACTTCCTGCTTCCGCCGAGGGGCTGGTTAGGCGATTAAGCTTAATCGCCTACACCAGCCCCCTCCCTGTAGGCGATCACATGGGACACTGACAGGTCCCATGCGATCGCCTCTCCAATCAGCGGCGAGCCGCGCCGCGCACGCATGCGCAGTACGGCTCGCGCATGCGCAGTGGGTGCCCGGCCGTGAAGCCGAAGGCTGTCACGGCTGGGTGCCCACAGACAGGATGGAGACGCCGGCCGGGGAGGGGGGCAGAGGAGCGGAGCCCCGGTCGGCGCGTCGCTGGAACGCAGGAGCAGGTAAGTGAGTGTTTATTAAAAGCCAGCAGCTACACTTTTTGTAGCTGCTGACTTTTAATAAACACCATTTTTGGCTGGAACACCCCTTTAAGGACGGCCTCCTGCACATATACTACAGCAGAATGACACGGCTGGGCACATGCATGTTCAGGTACGTCCTCTTTAAGTGCCCAGCCGTGGGTTGTGCGCCCGCGACCCAAAGCTCCGTGACCACGGGACCCGATCGCCGCTGGAGTCCCGCAATCGGTCCCCGGAGCTGAACAACAGGGAGAGATGTGTGTAAACACTGTTTCCCCGTGCTTCACTGTGGCGCCCTGATTGATCGTGTTCCTTTTTATAGGGCAGTGATGGCGAACCTCGGCACCCCAGATGTTTTGGAACTACATTTCCCATGATGCTCAGGCACTCTGCAGTGCAGTTGAGCATCATGGGAAATGTAGTTTCAAAACATCTGGGGTGCCGAGGTTCGCCATCACTGTTATAAGGAAACCCAATCGATGACGTCACACCTACAGCCCCGCTCCCCTACAGTTAGAAACAGACATGAGGTCACACATAACCCCTTCAGCGCCCCCTTGTGGTTAACTCCCAAACTGCAATTGTCATTTTCACAGTAAACAGCGCATTTATATAGCACTTTTCGCTGTGAAAATGACAATGGTCCCAAAAATGCGTCAAAATTGTTCGAAGTGTCCGCCATAATGTCGCAGTCACGAAAAAAATCACTGATCACCGCCATTAGTAGTAAAAAAAAATAATTAAAATGCAATAAAACTATCCCCTATTTTGTAAATGCTATAAATTTTGCGCAAACCAACCGATAATCGCTTATTGTCACTTTTTTTTTTTATACCAAAAATAGGTAGAATTCGAATCGACCTAAACTGAAGAAAAAAAAACGTGTGTCCAGAGATCTGGACCTTGGAGATATCAAACAGCACACTAAATGGACTTAAAGCCGATGGTTCACCAAAAACAAATATTAAAAGCCAGAAGCAACAAATACTGCAGCTGCTGACTTTTAATATTAGGACACTTACCTGTCCTGGAGTCCAGCGCCGTCCGCAGCAGAGGATGAGTGATCGCTCATTACCCTGCTGCTCCCCCCTCCATCCACGGCGAGAGAACCAGGAAGTGAAGCGCTGCGGCTTCACTGCTCGGTTCCCTACGGCGCATGCGCGAGTCGCGCTGCGCCCGCGATTGGCTCCTGCTGTGTGCTGGGAGCCAAGAGTTCCCAGCATACAACGGGAAAAGCCCGTCTTTTGCCCGAGACTGCGGGCCGGAAGTGGGTGCGGATACCTGTCTTTAGACAGGTATCTGCACCCCCCTCCCCCTGAAAGGTGTCAAATGTGACACCAGAGGGGGGAGGGTTCCGATCAGCGGATCTTCACTTTAGGGTGGAGATCCGCTTTAAACACTTCAAATCCTTACCACCAGCCATAAATACATATGTAACTGTCCCCTGTGACGACACGCGTAGGCACTCTTCAATGTGAAATGCTGGGACTTGATCCTTGACAATAGAAGATTGTATAAATCCTAAGCTGTGTGGTCTTCTTACTCTCCTGTATTCCTTACCATAGAGGTTCCTGTGCCGGATGTTAGGACCCCGTCCCCTCCCCCGGAGCCCCCTGTGAAGATGGAAACTGAACCTCAGCCACAGGTGAGTCCTCTATAAAAGGGTACCTGTCACCCGAACATGAAAACCCCACTGTGAGGGAAATATATATTCTGTTGTTGGAGATGGTGTAGGGTTCTCTGGATGACTCTCTTGGCATGGTAGTGGCACCATACAAAGTAGGAGGTCACTACAGAGTCACTTTAAAGCAGGGGTCTCCAAACCTTTTAAGCAAATGGGCAGTTTAGTGACATTTGGGGCTTTTGGGGGGCCAGCCTGTGGCCAAAGGAAGTAGAGATAGATAATGCCCCGGCATTAGTGCTCCATCATTGGTTCTAATGGGAGGAATAGTGCCCTTATGTTGATATTAATGAGAAGAATAATGCCCCATTGATGGGGGTTGGTAGGGGGTGTAACGGAATGACCCGTGACAACCAGAGACTTTGGAAGGATGAGAGATACTCCTGTGTCAGCTTCACTGATAACTCCTGGGTCTGAGTCCACCCTGTGCCCCTTTTGGCATGGGGTGGCTATGGCTAGTGAATTATAATTCATGTATTACATGAGATGGGACATTAATAATAATTCAAGACAGGTGTTAATTCAGGTCTGCTCCTAGACCTTTCTATTGTGTAATAACACTGTTTAAAGCCTATTGATGCCCAGGTGTGACTACCTGTCTGTTGGAGACAGGCCGTCTGTCTAAAGATGTGGATTGAAGGGAACTCATTGTGATCCCGGAGCCTGTGCTACCGATCAGCAATAGGGACCTGTACCTGGTCACAGTAGTGAGTGAGGCTTCCGACACTAGCTGTGTGTGTGGCAGCTTGGTGTTAAAGTGCCACACTGCCACGTATGTATTGGATAATAGATGATGCGCCATCTGTTTACATAAGACATTATGTGCTCATAAATACGATTAAACGCCAAAAATGAATCCACACATAAAGTCTCTGCTGTTGTTCTTGTCAATTCTTATTCACAATTCACCATGTATGTAAACCAAACATCATAGTAAATCATTCCTTTAAATCTGGGGTCTTCAAACTATAGCCTGCCGGTTCAGGAACTACAATTCCCATCATGCCTAGTCATGTCAGAGTTTTGCAATGCCTTATGGGATGTGTAGTTCTGCAACAGATTGAGGGCCGTAGTTTGAAGATCCTTTCTTTATATCGTGCTCGGTGACTCCCACCACTGTTGTGCCTGCATGCCCCTCTCGCAGGCCTGGGCCCGTGCCCCCCCTGGCAGGCCTGGGCCCGTGCCCCCCCTGGCAGGCCTGGGCCCGTGCCCCCCCTGGCAGGCCTGGGCCCGTGCCCCCCCTGGCAGGCCTGGGCCCGTGCCCCCCCTGGCAGGCCTGGGCCCGTGCCCCCCCTGGCAGGCCTGGGCCCGTGCCCCCTCTCGCAGGCCTGGGCCCGTGCCCCCTCTCGCAGGCCTGGGCCCGTGCCCCCTCTCTCATGCGCCTTTGTTTGTATATAGATTTGACAAGGGGGGCTGAGGCTCCCGCATTCCTTCCGGTTACAGATATTAGTCACGTATGCCTACGCGCCGTAGGGAACCGGGCAGTGAAGCCGGAGCGCTTCACTTCCTGGTTCCCTCGCCTTGGATGGAGGGGGGAGCAGCAGGGTAATGAGCGATCACTCATCCTCTGCTGCGGACGGCGCTGGACTCCAGGACAGGTGAGTGTCCCTAATATTAAAAGTCAGCAGCTGCAGTATTTGTTGCTGCTGGCTTTTAATATTTGTTTTTGGTGAACCATCCGCTTTAAGTCCATTTAGTGTGCTGTTTGATATCTCTAAGGTCCAGATCTCTGTTTTATCCTGAGATGTACAATCCTTTTTTTTTTCTCCTTAGACACAACCTGGAGAGAAGAGAAGAAAGCGGAGGAGAGTCCTGAAATCAAAGCAATTTCTGGATGAGGATGGCTGTATGGGTAAGGAGTAGAAAGGGGCATTGCCTGGCCATTGTATCATATGCAGAACTGTTTTAAAAAATAAATCAAATGTCTTCATTCATTTGGCCAATATGTTTTCTGCTACATGTCTTTGGTATAAAATAAATAAGTGTATATTGATTGGTGTGTGTGAATGTTAAAGGGTCTACAAACTAGGGGATCTATACTTGATTTTTATTGCTTTCTATACTACTAATGGTGGTGATCAGCAACTTTTAATGGGACTGTGATAGTGTGGCGGTCAATCTGACACTATAGGACACTGAGTGGGAGCGGACATTGACATTAATACAGTGATCAGTGCTATACACTGTCACAATGACTCTGGCTGGGAAGGGTTTAACATCTCGGGTAATCATGGTGTTAAAGGGGAGTTCCACCCACAATTTCACTTTTTAAATATAAATCCCTCTGTAATACACAAGCTTAATGTATTCTAGTAAAGTTAGTCTGTAAACTAAGGTCCGTTTTGTTAGGTTGTTACAGCATTTAGTTTATAATCTAGAAATAGACCGTGGCCATCTTAAGTGTGGGCATCGTGAAGCCAGACTGTACGACTTCCTGGATTTCAGCTTTGCATATCTCGCACATGCTCAGTGCTGCACAAGCAATGTAATAGGTTTCAGTCAGGTTTGCAAGGACTACTGGGAAACATGATGCCTATCCCAGAAACCTTTGCAAATAGCCTTGTGACTTAATAGCCTAGGCCAGGGGTCTCCAGCTGTGGTGAAACTACAAATCCCATCATGCCTCTGCCTCTAGGAGTCATGCCTGTGATTGTCAGGGTCTTGCAATGTATCATGGGACTTGTAGTTTCAAAACAGCTGGAGAGCCGAGGTTGCCTACCCCTGGCCTAGGCTAATAAGGAGGAGGAAGTAATGAAGGACTACGAAATAAAGGTATTTACAAGCAACAAAATAAATAAAAATTGTCCATTCTGAACACTATGAGATTAGGGCATGCAGCACAGACAAACATAAAAAGATGGGTGGAACTCCACTTTAAGTTTGCCTTACCATGTGTAATATTTTTATTTTTTTAACTAAAGATCTCCGTTTCTTATCCCTGCTTTGCAGGGATAAGAAACAGAAGATCATTCCCTTTTGTACAGAGCTCTGTGTATGGCTGTATCCAATCACTGTGTTGACAAACAATCAGCAGGTCCCAGCCATGAATCATTGGCTGGGACCTGCTAATAGACTGTCGCTTTGTACAGTCACAGGAGGGGAGGCGCATCTAAGCCAGAAAACAGGCGGTGGTTTGCCTGTGTGAGACGCCCCATCTGCAGTACATTGCGATGAGCCGCCTGCGCAGGAATAAAGGCATTGCTACCATTTGATAACCAGTTCTATGCCATAGGTCGCTGTTGACCTCTTTCTCTTTTGTTTTCCAGTGACAGAGAAAGTCTATGAAAGCGAGTCTTGTACAGACAGCGGAGAGGAGTTCACCAAATCCAAACCAGCCGCGTCCAATCCATTCACCTCCGCCGCTGCCGCCGCCAAACCAAAAGCAGAGACTAAAACCTCCAAGAAAGCGCCTGCTCCCAGCAAAGGGACGAAGCAGGCGTCCATCATGGGATTCTTCCAGAAGAAGTGACGAGCCTCGTTATCTCCTCTATAGACTTGACGTCTCGGAGTTCTGGAGAAGGTGCCGGTGCATCTCTCACCCGTCATTGCCGGCCCAGGATGAGAGGCGGTGGTGGTGTTGTGCCGGCCTTCCATGTAGCTGCGCCTGGACTGATCGCCGTTATGAGTGTTTGACTATTGCCGTTAATTGTTGGGGGACGCACACAGCGCCTGTGTCTTGTACTGGTCACGGGGGTTCAATAATTCTACGTGTATTTTTATAAACGTGAATCTGCCTTGTATTCTCTCCACATGTATGGGGGCCTCATCCTTACAAGATGGTACTTTTTTTGGGGGGGGGGGGGGGGGGTGTTTTTTTTTTTTTTTTTTGTGTGTGTTTTTTTTTTTTTTATTATTAAAAAAAAAAAAAAAAAAAAAAATCATCCTCTCCATTCTCTCTCCAGATCCCAGAAGGAAGCGTTTTTTTTGTGTGTCTTTCTATAATTGCATTGCCATCTTTCCATGGTCTGGACATACAAAACTTGCGACAATAAATTGTGACCTGGCGCCCGGGGAAGCTTAGGCCTGCAGATGGCCGCAGCCTCAGTTACCGGCGGGGGAGGTGGGAGCACACAGAGGCACAGGATCCTGTGTCTCCGTACGCACCCGCCGGTAATTGAGGCTGCGGCCTTCTGCAGGCCTAAGCTTCCTTATGTGGTCTGGCGCCATCTTGTGGTGGCCGTTACATTACAAATAAAAAAAAAAAAAATTAGAATTTTATATATATAATTTCTAACACCCTAGAGCAGTGGCCTCCAAACTGCGGCCCAGGGGCTTGCTTTAATGCGGCCCTTGGAGCACTATTCCTCCCACTGACACGACGGCTGGGGCACTACTCTTGCTACTGAAACCAATGAAGGGGGTACTATTCCCCCCCCCCCCCCAATGACACCAATGATAAGGCACTATTCCTCCCAATGACCAAAAATGGAGCACTATCCCTCCCACCGACACCGAGGATGGGGCACTATCCCTGACACCGACACCGAGGATGGGGCACTATCCCCGACACCGAGGATGGGGCACTATCCCCGACACCGAGGATGGGGCACTATCCCCGACACCGAGGATGGGGCACTATCCCCGACACCGAGGATGGGGCACTATCCCCGACACCGAGGATGGGGCACTATCCCCGACACCGAGGATGGGGCACTATCCCCGACACCGAGGATGGGGCACTATCCCCGACACCGAGGATGGGGCACTATCCCCGACACCGAGGATGGGGCACTATCCCCGACACCGAGGATGGGGCACTATCCCCGACACCGAGGACGGGGCACCATCCCTCCCACCGACACCAACGTTCGGCCCTTCTAAAGCCTGAAGGACAGTAAATTGGCCTTTTGTTTAGAAATTTTGGAGACCCCCTGCTCTAGAGAATAAAATGGCGGTCGTTGCAATGCTTTCTGTCGCACCGTATTTGCGCAGCCGTCTTACAAGCGCACTTTTTTTGGGAAAAAAAGACAGTGGTAAAGTTAGCCCAGTTATTATTATTATATATTGTGATAGATGATGTTACGCCAAGTAAATTGATACCCAACACGTCACGCTTCAAAATTGCGCCCGCTCGTGGCATGGCGACAAACTTTTACCCTTAAAAATCTCGATAGGCGACGTTAAAAAAAATTCTCCCACCATCCGAACCTGACAGCCTGGGCTTCCAGTACAGAAGATTACAGAACAAGATGCGGCACGCAATGGTACCTGGACAATCCTGGCCAAAGATGTATTAGCTCAAGGGGTTTGACAAATTTGCTTGGAATCTAGGAGCCAGCTAAAAAAGTTAGGAGCCAGAAAACGCGCCCCGTCCCGCCAAGCTTGAATACAATCGATGCCAATCAGTGCCCACAAATGGGCACTGACTGTAATAATGCCATCAGTGTCCATTAGTGCCCATCTATGCCCAGTGCCGCCAAAGAGTGCCCAGTGCACCTATGAGTGGCCATCAGTGTCGTGTAAAAATGCCCATCAGTGCTGCCTATGAGTGCCCATCAGTGCTGCCTATGAGTGCCCATCAGTGCAGCATACCAGCGTTGCCCATAATTGAAGAAGAAAACTTGCTTATTAGCAAAAGAAAAAAAAAAATTTTTTTTCAAAAATTTCTGTCTTAATATTCATAAGTCTTTCAGTTTAACCCTTTTGCGCCAAGCGTGCGCGTATATGAGTCCTCGGCTTTCGGGGGTTATACCGGGATGGTGCCCGCAGCTCCAGGCATCATCACGGTACCGTTGTGTAGAGCCGGCGATTGGCTATCCAGACATTCTTCTAAAAGCCGCTCGGTTGTTATGCCGGAGGAGCGGGAGGCAACATTTGGGCCCCCCCCCTCCCCCAGGCAATGGGAGATTATGGGGCCCCTGGGCTTATAGATGGCCACCACGCCAGGAGGCAGTGCAGCTAAAATCTCAGGATTTTCATATTAAAAGCATGTCGGTTTCAGACATATGAGGGACAGATGTAAAAAATAAAAACACAGATTTTTACATACGGTCCCTGGATTTACTGAGCCTGGGACCCCCTAGTGGCATGGGGCCCTCGGGCAGTGCCCGAGTGTATCAATGGTCAGTCCGCCCCTGAGTGGAGATCACTGGTGAATAAGAACTTGACAAGTGATAATTATGATCCCTGCTATTCAATTACCTCCCCACTGTCTCATCTCACAAATAGTTTGGATGCAGTGTACCTATTGTACACTAGGGGGAAGCAGAGCCCCACACTTCCCACCTACAAACCGGCAAACTGCACTCCAGTTTATATGTCAGTAGCAAAGTCAGGCTTATTTGGCAGTGCGGATCTTATTTTAGCTGTAACTGCAGATGGCTAAGAAGTTGCCTTATTTAAAAAATAAAAATAAATGAAAACCCATATCTGGGCTTCCCTATATCCTTCCCTATATCCCTCCCTATATCCCTCCCTATATCCCTCCCTATATCCTTCCCTATATCCTTCCCTATATCCCTCCCTATATCCCTCCCTATATCCTTCCCTATATCCCTCCCTATATCCTTCCCTATATCCTTCCCTATATCCCTCCCTATATCCATCCCTATATACTTTCCTATATCCCTCCCTATATCCTTCCCTATATCCTTCCCTATATACTTCCCTATATCCGTCCCTATATCCTTCCCTATATCCATCCCTATATACTTCCATATATCCGTCCCTATATCCTTCCCTATATCCATCCCTATATACTTCCCTATATCCTTCCATATATCCTTCCCTATATCCGTCCCTATATACTTTCCTATATCCGTCCCTATATCCTTCCCTATATCCATCCCTATATACTTCCCTATATCCTTCCATATATCCCTCCCTATATCCGTCCCTATATACTTTCCTATATCCCTCCCTATATCCTTCCCTATATACTTTCCTATATCCGTCCCTATATCCTTCCATATATACTTCCCTATATCCTTTCCTATATTCCTATATCCGTCCCTATATACTTCCCTATATCCGTCCCTATATACTTCCCTATATCCCTCCCTATATCCTTCCCTATATCCGTCCCTATATACTTCCCTATATCCTTTCCTATATCCGTCCCTATATACTTCCATATATCCCTCCCTATATCCTTCCCTATATCTTTCCATATATCCTTTCCTATATCCTTCCCTATATCCTTTCCTATATCCGTCCCTATATACTTCCCTATATCCGTCCCTATATCCTTCCATATATCCTTCCCTATATCCGTCCCTATATCCTTCCATATATCCCTCCCTATATACTTCCCTATATCCTTCCCTATATCCTTCCCTATATCCTTTCCTATATCCCTCCCTATATACTTCCCTATATCCTTTCCTATATCCTTTCCTATATAGGAAGTAAGGAATCTCTGGAAAACTTCCTTAACAAACTGAATTCCAACGAGCAGAATATAAAATTGGTCTGGAAGATTGATGATAAATCCATTGATTTTCTGGACCTAAATATCACTATAGAAGGTGACAAAATTATAACCAAAACTTTCTTCAAGAATGTAGACACCAATAGCTACATATCGATGGGCAGCTGTCATTTTAAACCTTGGTTATTCAATATACCAAGAGGACAACTAGTCAGAATGAAGCGGAATTGCACGAAGGATGAAGATTACATAAGTCAGGCGGAAGTAATAGGGACACGCTTCACTAATAAAGGATATGATGAATCCTTCATTAAGAACCAAATTAGGGAAGTAGGTTTACTAGATCGATCAAAAATGCTACAAGGAAAGACCTCGGTATTGAGAGAACAAAAAGCTCCTGCTCTTGTATTAAACTACAACTCTCAACATAAAGATGTAGCTAAGATCATCAAAAAGTATTGGTACATCCTACAAAATGACAAAGATCTTTGCACTATACTCCCTGAGAAACCACAGATCATATACAAAAAAGCCCCTACATTCAAAGATCTAGTGGTGAAGTCTGTTGTGGATCCTCCACCGAAACCTCCTTTTTCATTTATGACAGGAATGGGTTTCTTTCCCTGTCGAAGTTGTTTTGCATGTGTTAAAACCAGGAAACCCCAAAAGAAACGTACACAGTTTATAGCTACAAACACAGGAGAATCCTTTGACATCAAGGAATGCATAGGCTGCTATACTGAAGGAGTTGTATACGTCCTACAGTGTAGTTGTAATTTACAATACATTGGTAGGACAAAAAGAGCTCTAAAAGTACGTGTTAAAGAACATGTAAAAAATATTATTAAAGGTTCCTCCAAGCACAATGTGTCAAGACACTTTGAGAAAGTACACAATAAGGATCCCACATGCTTGGAGTTTTGGGGGATAGACAAATACACAAAAAACTGGAGAGGTAGTCATAAAATAAGGACTATCAGCCAGAAAGAGTCCCAATGGATCCATAAAATGAGAACTCTTACCCCGGGGGGGTTAAATGTGGACTTTGACTTAAATTGTTTTTTAAGTAATTTTTAGGGAACACATATAGTTATATGTAGAATTTCCATATGTCTTGGTTAGAGGTCTATTTTTAACTTTAATTTATATTGTATTTTTTATTCCTATATTTTATTTTTATTTTTACTTTTATTTTTATATTTGCTGTATTTTTACTGCAAATATAAAAGCGGACCTCTAACAGTTTATATTTGGTATGAATAGGGTTCCCCTTTGTAAACACATAGGAATTCCTATAATCACAAACCATATAGAATCCTAGTTGCAATATTGTGGAACTAATCGATATGTACACATGACATTCGGATGCACGATCGTCCCAAACAGGGATTTCTCTGGGTCACATCTGTTGACAGAGATATTCAACTCGACTTAAAAATTGTACATAGATTGCATATACTGACGCTAGATGGCGACATATAAAGGCGGAGCAATTATAGTAGGAAATTCTGTCTACTGACATGAGATGGTCCCGGTTATTTTATGTTTATTTTAATAAGTTTGGAATACTATTTTTACTTATACACACGGTTTTATGTTATAATGCTTGGCAGACGAGCTGTTGTCCAGCAGTTTGTCCGTATTGGCTTAAAACAGCTCCCGCATCCCGCACCTAGTCATAGTGGACTACGGAAACATGGCGGATGCGGAGCTTCCGGTCCAGACAAACAAAACGAACTCTGACACGGCCAATAGAACACCCCAGATGAAGACACGTGACACAGTGTCGTAACGCGTAGGGAAAAGACGTGCATCGAGTGACGTGCCTCCTGTGCTGCGCTGCGGCTGTTGCTGTATTACAGGCTCGTTTTTCATTTATCCATTGTAAGTGTGTTTTTTACTTTTATTAAACGGAGTACCAACGATATTACACGATTGGAGGCTTCCTTCTTCCCCCCCCCCCCCTCTATGTTGTCCTTTGAGACCGCAGGCATTCACTTGTCCATCGATCCGTGGTGGTGACCAGGATCCTCCGGGAGACTGCCAGTGAAAGGATCTGTTTGATGCTTTGTTATACCTACCTAAGGTGAGAGTTCTGGGAGACCAGACCCGGTGTGTGGGTGTCTTTCTTTACAACTCTCGGATCAGTGGGCATCCTCCTTTATTCTTCTTCACCATTACGGACAATCACTGCACTTGTTGGAATATTTGTTGCACTTTGCTTGGACTTTTTCCTCATATGCACCTAATTCAGCACTGTTGCACTATTTTCACATGTATTGATGTATACTGTTGAGTTTATATATTTATCACATATATTGATGTATGGTATTTTGAGTTTACAATTTGCGCTGTCACTTTATTCATCATTAATTCACTAGGTGCTGTGTATGCATTTTTGTGCTTGCTGCATATTGTTTTTGACTCTAGATAGACCTGTGTAGTAGCGCAGAAGCCACAACTTGATTTACTTTCCTATATCCTTCCCTATATCCGTCCCTATATCCTTCCCTATATCCTTTCCTATATCCTTTCCTATATCCCTCCCTATATCCGTCCCTATACACTTCCCTATATCCGTCCCTATATACTTCCATATATCCCTCCCTATATCCTTCCCTATATCTTTCCATATATCCTTTCCTATATCCTTCCCTATATCCTTTCCTATATCCGTCCCTATATACTTCCCTATATCCGTCCCTATATCCTTCCATATATCCTTCCCTATATCCTTCCATATATCCCTCCCTATATACTTCCCTATATCCTTCCCTATATCCTTCCCTATATCCTTTCCTATATCCTTCCCTATATCCCTCCCTATATCCTTCCCTATATCCTTTCCTATATCCTTTCCTATATCCTTTCCTATATCCTTCCCTATATCCTTCCCTATATCCTTTCCTATATCCTTTCCTATATCCCTCCCTATATCCGTCCCTATATCCTTCCCTATATCCTTCCCTATATCCTTTCCTATATCCCTCCCTATATCCGTCCCTATATCCGTCCCTATATCCTTCCCTATATCCGTCCATATATCCCTCCCTATATCCTTCCCTATATCCTTTCCTATATCCTTTCCTATATCCTTTCCTATATCCTTCTCTATATCCCTCCCTATATCCTTCCCTATATACTCCCTATATCCCTCCCTATATCCTTCCCTATATTCCTATATCCCTATATACTTCCCTATATCCATCCCTATATCCTTTCCTATATCCATCCCTATATACTTCCCTATATCCCTCCCTATATCCTTCCCTATATCCCTATATCCCTCCCTATATCCTTCCCTATATCCTTCCCTATATCCGTCCCTATATCCTTCCCTATATCCATCCCTATATCCGTCCCTATATACTTTCCTATATCCCTCCCTATATCCTTCCCTATATCCTTCCCTATATCCATCCCTATATACTTCCCTATATACTTCCCTATATCCGTCCCTATATCCTTCCCTATATCCATCCCTATATACTTCCATATATCCGTCCCTATATCCTTCCCTATATCCATCCCTATATACTTCCCTATATCCTTCCATATATCCTTCCCTATATCCGTCCCTATATACTTTCCTATATCCGTCCCTATATCCTTCCCTATATCCATCCCTATATACTTCCCTATATCCTTCCATATATCCCTCCCTATATCCGTCCCTATATACTTTCCTATATCCCTCCCTATATCCTTCCCTATATCCGTCCCTATATACTTTCCTATATCCGTCCCTATATCCTTCCATATATCCCTCCCTATATACTTCCCTATATCCTTTCCTATATTCCTATATCCGTCCCTATATACTTCCCTATATCCGTCCCTATATACTTCCCTATATCCCTCCCTATATCCTTCCCTATATCCGTCCCTATATACTTCCCTATATCCTTTCCTATATCCGTCCCTATATACTTCCATATATCCCTCCCTATATCCTTCCCTATATCTTTCCATATATCCTTTCCTATATCCTTCCCTATATCCTTTCCTATATCCGTCCCTATATACTTCCCTATATCCGTCCCTATATCCTTCCATATATCCTTCCCTATATCCGTCCCTATATCCTTCCATATATCCCTCCCTATATACTTCCCTATATCCTTCCCTATATCCTTTCCTATATCCTTCCCTATATCCCTCCCTATATACTTATATCCATCCCTATATCCTTCCCTATATTCCTATATCCCTATATACTCCCCTATATCCTTCCCTATATTCCTCCCTATATATCCCTCCCTATATCCTTCCCTATATACTCCCCCTATATCCTTTCCTATATCCCTGTATCCATCCCTATATCCTTTCCTATATCCCTATATCCTTCCCTATATCCATCCCTATATCCTTCCCTATATTCCTATATCCCTCCCTATATTCTTATATCCTTCCCTATATCCCTCCCTATATTCCTATATCCTTCCCTATATTCCTATATCCATCCCTATATCCCCCCTATATCCTTCCTAATATCCCTCCCTATATCCTTCCCTATATCCCTTCCTATATCCCTATATACTTCCCTATATCCTTATATCCATCCCTATATCCTTCCCTATATCCCTCCCTATATTCCTATATCCTTCCCTATATCCATCCCTATATTCTTATATCCATCCCTATATCCTTCCCTATATTCCTATATCCCTATATACTCCCCTATATCCTTCCCTATATTCCTCCCTATATATCCCTCCCTATATCCTTCCCTATATACTCCCCCTATATCCTTTCCTATATCCCTGTTTCCTTCCCTATATCCATCCCTATATCCTTCCCTATATCCCTCCCTATATCCTTCTCTATATCCTTTCCTATATTCCTATATCCCTCCCTATATCCTTCCCTATATCCCTCCCTATATTCCTATATCTTTCCCTATATTCCTATATATATCCCTACATCCTTCTCTATATCCCCCTATATCCTTCCTTATATCCCCCACTATATCCCTCCCTATATCCTTCCTTATATCCCCCCCTATATCCTTCCTTATATCCCTTCCTATATCCCTATATACTTCCCTATATCCTTATATCCCCCCCTATATCCTTCCCTATATTCCAGTATCCTTCCCTATATACCTCCCTATATTCCTATATCCTTCTCTATATTCCTATATCCCTCCCTATATTCCTATATCCTACCCTATATCCCTCCCTATATCTATCCCTATATCCTCTATCTATATTTTCTCTGTATTGCCGGGAGCCGACAATTCATTATAGCTGCGAGTGATTTTAAATAAAAAAAATTTTTTCCTTCAGAAATGACACTTTGTGCAGGGACAGTTCTAAGCATGGGAAACAAGCCCTACTTTACAGGCATACTATACACCCCCCCCCCCCCCCAGGTACGAAATTTTAAGGAATATTTCACTTTTATTGTTTCACTGCTCTTGAAAAAAAACGGCAGTTTTTAAAACTTTTTTTTTGCATTGATACATGTCCCCTGGGGCAGGACCCGGGTCCCCAAACACTCCCCTGGGGCAGGACCCGGGTCCCCAAACACTCCTCTGGGGCAGGACCCGGGTCCCCAAACACTCCCCTGGGGCAGGACCCGGGTCCCCAAACACTCCCCTGGGGCAGGACCCAGGTCCCCAAACACTCCCCTGGGGCAGGACCCGGGTCCCCAAACACTCCCCTGGGGCAGGACCCGGGTCCCCAAACACTCCTCTGGGGCAGGACCCGGGTCCCCAAACACTCCCCTGGGGCAGGACCCGGGTCCCCAAACACTCCCCTGGGGCAGGACCCGGGTCCCCAAACACTCCCCTGGGGCGGGACCCGGGTCCCCAAACACTCCCCTGGGGCAGGACCCGGGTCCCCAAACACTCCCCTGGGGCAGGACCCGGGTCCCCAAACACTCCCCTGGGGCAGGACCCGGGTCCCCAAACACTCCCCTGGGGCAGGACCCGGGTCCCCAAACACTTTTTAGGACAATAACTTGCATATTAGCCTTTAAAATTAGTACTTTAGATTTCAAACGTTCGAGTCCCATAGACTTTAACAGGTTTCTAAAGTTCACACGAACTTGCCGCGAACACCCCAAATAGTTCATGTTCGGCGAACAGGCAATGTTCTACAGTACTCGAACTCAAAGCGCATCCCAAGTGAGTAAGAGCCGGTCTCTTCCTGTTTACATCATGATCGGCCGTGATTGGACACGGCTGATCACGTGGTAAAGAGCCTCCGCCGGAGACTCGTTACCGAGATCGGAGATGCAGGGTGTCAGGCTGACACCCCGCATCACCGATAGCCGCGCAGCGCGTCCCCACGGCCGCGCGCCGGCATGAAATCCTGTAGGACGTCAATAAACGTCCAGTCAGGATTACAGAACTAAAAAGAAAAAAGTGCGGCGCTAGAGAAACATAGTAAGAACTATGGGCCAGATCCACAAAGCATTACGGCGGCGTATCTCCAGATACGCCGCCTTAATTTCAAATTCCCGCCGGCGTATCTTTGTTTTGAATTCACAAAACAATATATGCCGGAATTACGCTAAGAAACAACTGGCGTAATGTTATTACACCGTCATATCTTAGTTGCATACTTACGCTGGACGCTAGGGGCGGTTCCGTTGTGTGTCCGCGTAAAATATCCAAATGAGCTAGGTACGCCGATTTACGTACGTACGGCCGGCGCAGTGTTTTTACGTCGTTTGCGTAAGCGTCGGTCCGGCGTAAAGTTACCCCTGCTGTACACAGGTGTACGTAATGTTAAGTATGGACGTGGGACCAGCGTAAAATTTTCTGTCGTTCGCGTCGTTTGCGTAAACCGTTTGCGAATAGGGATTTGCGTTCATTACGTTCACGTCGTTTTCATTGATGTTTTGAGCCGTGATTTCGCGCATGCGCACTGGGATACGTCCAAGGCCGGCGCATGCGCAGTTAAAAAAAAAGCGCCGTTTGCGTAATAATTACAATAAAACACGCCCCCCCCCCCCACTAGTTAATTTGAATTACACCCGCGTATGCCGGCCCATTTACGCTACGCCGCCGTAAGCTACAGCAGCATTTCTTTGCAGGTAAGGATAGGCCGCTGTAACTTACAGCGGCGTAGAGTAAATGGGACACGCCGCGCCGGCGGGGCCGCTTTGTGGATCTGGCCCAAAAAATGCAGAGGTTTGAATCCGGCCTTACTGACATGATGGGGTTGATTTACTTAAAGCAGAGCTCCTCCCAAAAATGGAACTTCCGCCTTAAGTGTAGGTGACCCCCCTGACATGCCATATTTGACATGTCATTTTTGGGGGGGGGGGGGGGTGGTGGCGCATACACTGCTTCCTCCCCTTCGTCCCTGCAATCTTCTGGGACATGTCTCAGACGATATTGCCCAGTCAATCGCAGCATGGCTTGCTCATGCGCACTGTGTGCCTGACTGTATAGCCACAGCCGAGCTCCCACAGTCAGAACTTTAGACTGGGTTCACACAGGAGCAGTGCTGGAAACCGCATGCGATTTGCACAGGGTTTGTCCTTGATGACGCCCTGGGGGAAACGCGTTGATGCATTTCCGTTTGTTGACAGTTACTTCCGCCCTCCGTGGAACGCACGCTTTTCTATGTGTGGATTCCTAGAGTTTACCCTACAAACACCAGATCACAGCGTGTTTGACCCCCCAGACTGCAAAGCTGAGGGTCCATTGTTTCTGGTGAGTGGGGGATACAAGAGGGGGGTGTGGCACACGGCACAGCAATATATATGGAACACTTCTGCAATTTTTTATTCTATTAGAGCTCTGTCAGATTGGGTGGAGAGCGTCTGTGATCAGCAATTTTCAAACTCTTGCCACAGGGATTTAGGTCTGGACTGTGACTGGGCCATTCTAACACATGAATAGGCTTTGATATAAACCATTCCATTGTAGTTCTGGCTGTACTTTCGGGTCGTTGTCCTGCTGGAAGGTGAACCTCCACCCCCCCCCCCCCCGCCCGGTCTCAAGTCTTTTGCAGAACCTAACAGGTTTTCTTCTAAGGCCGCGTACACACGAGGGGATATGTCCGCTGAAAACGGTCCGATGGACCGTTTCAGCAGACATCTCCGCTCGTGTGTATGGGCTTGCGGACAGATTTGTCCACCCGACAGATTTCAAAGCAAGCTTTGAAATCTATCCGGTGGGGATCTGTCCGCCCGACATATCTGCTGGTTAGTACACTTACCAGCAGACATGTCGTCCCCCACTGCCGCCGCGCCGCTGCCGAATGGATTCGGCGCATGCGCGGAAGTGTTTTACTTCCTGGTGCGGTGACGTGGCGGTGACGCGGCGGCGTCAACGTCACCGCCACGTCACCGCGCCGTCCGGCGGCGGGGAATTTGATCCGATGGTGTGTACACGCCATCGGATCAAACTCCCGATCGGACATATCCGATGGAAATGGTCCGCGGACCGTTTTCATCGGATATGTCCGATCGTGTGTACGCGGCCTAAGATTGTCCTGTATTTGTCTCCATCCATCTTCCAATCAACTCTGACCAGCTTCCCTGTCCCTGCTGAAGAAAAGCATCCCCACTACATGATGATGCCACCACCATGTTTCACGGTGGCGGAGGCTCTTTACCACGTGATCAGCCGTGTCCAATCACGGCTGATCACAATGTAAACAGGAAAAGCCGCTGATCGGCTTTTCCTCACGTCTGATAGACGCGAGTAGAGGAGAGACGATCGGCTGCTCTCCTGACAGGGGGGGGGGGGTTTGTGCTGATAGTTTATCAGCGCAGCCCCCCCTCGGATCACCGCACAGGACCACCAGCATACCGCCCAAAACCATCAAGGATGGGCATCCACACTGGACCACCAGGGAATGCCAATCAGTGCCAAGGCAGCTGCCAATCAATGCCCAGGCAGCTACCAACCAGTGCCCATTCAAAATCCCTGCCAGTGCCACCAGGGATACCCATCAGTGCTGAATATCAGTGCCTCATGTTAGTGCCCATCAGTGCCATGTATTGATGCCCATTAGTGCCCATCAATGCCGCCCATCAGTGCCCAGCAGTGCTGCCTATCAATGCCACCCATAAGTACCCACCATTGCAGCCTTTCAGTGCCCATCAGTGTCACCGATCAGTGCCCATCAGTGCTGCCTATCAATGCCACCCATAAGTACCCTCCATTGCAGCCTTCCAGTGCCCATCAGTGTTGCCTATCAGTGCCCTATCAGTTCTGCCTATCAATGCCACCCATAAGTACCCACCATTGCAGCCTTTCAGTGCCCATCAGTGTTGCCTATCAGTTACAATCAGTGCCACCCATGAGTGCCCACCAGTGCCGCCTATCAATGCCCATCAGTGATGCATATCAGTGCTGCATATCAGTGCCACCCAACAGTGCCGCCTACCAGTGGCGCATATCAGTGCCCATCATCAGTGCCACCTCATTGGCGCTGCCTTATCAGTGCCCGTCAGTGCCACCTCATCGGCGCTGCCTTATCAGTGCCCGTCAGTGCCACCTCATTGGCACATCAGTGCCCATCAGTGAAGGAGAAAAACGTGCTTATTTACAAAAAAATTTAACAGAAAAAAAAGAAAAACTTTTTATTTATTTTTATTTGTATAGCAAAAAATAAAAACCCCAGAGGTGATATCAAATACCACCAAAAGAAATCTCTATTTGTGGGAACAAAATGATAAAAATTCTGTTTGGGTACCGTGTAGCACGACCGCACAATTGTCATTTAAACAGCGACAGCGCTGAAAATTGGCCTGGGCAGGAAGGGGGCGTAAGTGCCCCCCCCCCCCGGTATGGAAGTGGTTAAAGGATGCCAATACTGGGCTGCCATTGCTGACCTCCTTCTCCCAAATGTTATTTGCTTGGCCCTCATGCCCAGGGCTGCTGTTAGAAATCAAGGGTCCCCGTGCAGCCTACCTATCAGGGCCCCCCTCAAATATATATATATATATAAAAACATTTTTACAATAAATATACTAAAATCATTCTTAGCGGAGACACAGGTGACAGAGAAGCTGTGTGAATTAGCCCTTTTTTTTAATAGTTTTCAATATTTTTGAACAAAAACATTTTATAGTTTTTTTTCAAATAAAAAAATTATTTTATTTTACAATTTTTACAAAAAAAAAAAAAATTATACAATTATCAATTTTTTTGTTTACAATTGATTAAAATAACACAGGGTTACATTTTTTTTTTTTTAACAGGACAAGGAAGCCGGCAGTTGTGTCTGTGTCTCTCCCTGCAACAGCTAAAAGTCGGCGGGAGGGTTTTCAGCGGCTGCCGCCGAGAGCCACACACGGCCCCTCCTTCCCTCTGGTGTTTGGGCCCCCCTGTGTGCCAGGGCCCCCTACAGGAGGACTGGTGGTCCCCCCCCCCCCTAATCAGCGGCCCTGCTCACGCCAGTCCTCTGTCTTCAGAACATTCTCTCTGCCTTGCAGTTAGGGGTGGAAGTAGAGTGACCACATTTCCAAACTACCATTCAGGGACACCCCTCCTTCCCAAAAATCAGCTTGTGGTGTAACTAATCACATCACAGTGATTGGACACAAGAGGCGGGATTTATTATTTCTCCTCCAGGCATTCCCGGCCAGGACAAGTACTGTCAGTGAGTAAAGTGGTGATGTGGCGGCCTTTTTTGGGGGCATCAGATTGGCCCGGAGGGGGGGGGTGGCTGTGTCAGTATCATTCCAGGACACTGTATTGTCCTGATTAGGGTTGTCCCGATACCGATACCAGTATCGGTATCGGGACCGATGCCGAGTATTTGCGGGAGTACTTGTACTCGTGCAAATACCCCCGATGCCTAAATAGAATACTTTACCCGCCACCCCCCCCCCCCGCCGCTGCCGCCGCATCGCGCCGCAGCGCATGGGTTAAATGGCGTGCGGGAACATCACAGCTTTCATTTGAATAGCTGTAGTGTTCCCAAGCGTATAGACACTCCTCCCTTGCTCGGGATTGGATGGGTGATCGTGATCTGTCCAATCCCGAGCAAGGGGGAGTGTCTATACGCGCTATTCAAATGAATGCTGTTATGTTCTCCATGCGGCGGCTTTCGGCGGCAAAGGTAAGGTATGGGTGAAATGGCTGGATGGACATGGCTGCATATGTGAGGGACATGGCTAGAGGGACATGGCTGCATATGTGGGGGAAATGGCTGGATGGACATGGCTGCATATGTGAGGGACATGGCTAGAGGGACATGGCTGCATATGTGAGGGACATGGCTAGAGGGACATGGCTGCATATGTGGGGGAAATGGCTGGATGGACATGGCTGCATATGTGGGGGAAATGGCTAGAGGGACATGGCTGCATATGTGAGGGACATGGCTGCATATGTGAGGGACATGGCTAGAGGGACATGGCTGCATATGTGAGGGACATGGCTGGAGGGACATGGCTGCATATGTGGGGGACATGGCTGCATATGTGAGGGACATGGCTGGAGGGAAATGGCTGGAGGGACATGGCTGGGGGGACATGGCTGCATATGTGAGGGACATGGCTGGAGGGACATGGCTGCATATGTGAGGGACATGGCTGCATATGTGAGGGACATGGCTAGAGGGACATGGCTGCATATGTGAGGGACATGGCTGGAGGGACATGGCTGCATATGTGGGGGACATGGCTGCATATGTGAGGGACATGGCTAGAGGGAAATGGCTGCATATGTGAGGGACATGGCTGGAGGGACATGGCTGGGGGGACATGGCTGCATATGTGAGGGACATGGCTGGAGGGACATGGCTGCATATGTGGGGGACATGGCTGGGGGGACATGGCTGGATATATGTGGCGGACATGGCTGCATATGTGGGGGACATGGCTTCATATGTGAGGAACATGGCTGGAGGGACATGGCTGGGGGGACATGGCTGCATTTGGGGACACATTTAAAAAAAGTATCGATATTCGGTATCGGCGACTACTTTAAAAAAAGTATCGGTAGTTGTACTCGGTCCTAAAAAAGTGGTATTGGGACAACCCTACCTGGAATGAAGGCGCCCGGGACAGACCTGCAAAATGCGGGACTGTCCCGGGCAATCCGGGACACATGGTCACCTTAGGTGGAAGAAGCACCTTGTTTGGGGGGGGGGGGGGTCAGTGACTTGGCATGAAAACAAAAATCAACCAGCCAGGCAAACCAAAGCGAAGAGAACCTGTCCACATAAATCCAGATTCCGTCGTTCCAGGCAGATTCTCATTCTTCTCCTGGCTCTCCTTTTAGATTCCTTCCGAGATTCCTCTGTTCTGGCCGCAGCTTCAAGCAGTTCATCTGACAATGGCCGAGGTGCCGACTCAGAGCTCGGAAAAATCATTTAAGATTTAATCTTTTGTCAAAAAACTAAATAAAATTCGCCCTGGAACCCGACAATCCCAGTGTGGCGATATCTCCCCCCCCCCTCCCCCGGTCCGTTCCTCTTTTTTGGAAGAATCGCACAATAAATACCGATCGTCTGCTGCGTGGCGAGATGGGAATTGAGGATGTTATTGCTTCCTAGAACAGGAGGTGAAGCAGCATGGGGCCGTCACCGGTTTATGAGAAGTTTCCTTCAAATCGCGTTTCCATATCTCTCTGTCTCCATATTTGTTTCCCGTAGCGAAGCACGCTCTCGGAAATTAAACGCTACAAATATTCCGACCAATCAGAAATCGTTTCCTAACTGACTATGGTAAACTGAGTTTTGATTGGTGGATAGGGGTCCTCCCCAGTACTGCGCTTTTTTGAAAATTAGCATAAGGTTTTTTTTTCACACGGCCGGATTTGCTCTCCCTGCCGCCCCAAAGCCAAGTTCCGCAATGCACCCCCTCCCCGCCAACCGAATCCCACCCCCCCCCCCCCATCCCCCAAATCAACTGGGAATGGCAACCGTATGGCAGGGGCAAGACGGTTAGTTCAAATATTTTTTGTTTCTATTTTTTTTTACTTTATCACTTTTTTATTTTTATTTATTTGTAGCTTGTTGTTTACTTTTGTATAATTTTCTTATTATTTTTAATATTTTTCTTATCCTTTACTTTCTAATTAATTTTTATTTTATTAATTTAATTATTATTATTTTTTTTAATTCTTTTTATCAATTATTTTTCTCTTAATGAAAAGGCCCCTCCACAACGGTACTCATTTATTTTCATTACCAAGGACCCCTCCCCTGCAGTACTCATTTTCCAAAAGCAACTACTTCCCTTCCCTACGATAATCATTTTTTTTCCCCCTCCCTTTTGCATTAGCAAAAGCCCCCCTTCCCAATACATCTGGCTTCTATGCCAGTCGTCATTCCCCAAACCTGCAATTTAAAGGTTTTGAGTATTTCCAATGTCTCCCTTAATAAAAAGGCCCCTCCCTTGCAGTACTCATTTTCCATTAGCAAAGGCCCTCCCCCAACAGTACTGATTTTTTTCCTTCCTTTTTGCTTTCGCAAAGGCCCCCTTCCCAATATATCTGGCTTCTATGCCATTCAGCATTGCCCAAACCTGAAATTTAAAGGTTTTGCGTATTTCCAATGTCTCCCTTTATAAAAAAAAAAAAAAGCCCTTCCCCTGCAGTACTTGTTTTCCATTAGCAAAGGCCCCTCCCCAACAGTACTCATTTTTCCCCCTCCTTTTTGCATTAGCGAAGGCCCCCCTTCCCAATGTATCTGGCTTCTATGCCATTCCCCAAATCTGCAATTTAAAGGTTTTCAGCATTTCCAATGTCTCCCTTAATAAAAAGGCTCCTCCCCTGCAGTACTCATTTTCCATTAGCAAAGGCCCTCCCCCAACAGTACTGATTTTTTTCCTTCCTTTTTGCTTTCGCAAAGGCCCCCTTCCCAATATATCTGGCTTCTATGCCATTCAGCATTGCCCAAACCTGAAATTTAAAGGTTTTGCGTATTTCCAATGTCTCCCTTTATAAAAAAAAAAAGCCCTTCCCCTGCAGTACTTGTTTTCCATTAGCAAAGGCCCCTCCCCAACAGTACTCATTTTTCCCCCTCCTTTTTGCATTAGCGAAGGCCCCCCTTCCCAATGGATCTGGCTTCTATGCCATTCCCCAAATCTGCAATTTAAAGGTTTTCAGCATTTCCAATGTCTCCCTTAATAAAAAGGCTCCTCCCCTGCAGTACTCATTTTCCATTAGCAAAGGCCCCTCCCCAACAGTACTCATTTTCCCCCTCCTTTTTGCATTAGTGAAGGCCCCCCTTCCCAATGTATCTGGCTTCTATCCCATTCAGAAAGAAAAAGGGGTTGGGACTTCTTATGAGGCCATCAAACATAGTTGAACAAATGCCTCCATCCCTGTTACATGAAGAATGTGGGGAAGGTTTGGGACTTTATATGAAGCAGACACACTTTTGTTGTGCCATCTCCCTGGCTGCATTCTTCATATAAAGTCCCAAACCTTCCCCACATTTTTCTATGCCATTCAGGTAACAATAGCTTTCTTAGCAGCCCTTCAAAGGGCCAAAACTGACCTTCAAAAACGGTCCCTTATTGACTTCAATGCAATTAGAAATTCAATTTTCATATATTTTTTTTTTAAATGCAGATTAACCACTTAAGGACCGCCTCCTGACCATTTACGTTGGCAGAATGGCACGGCTGGGCACATGCACGTACCTGTAAGTGCCCAGCCATGGGTGGCGCGTGCCCGCGACCCGGTCCGAAGCCTCGTGACCACGGCCGTGGGACCCGCAGACCCGATCTCCACCGGTGTCCCATAATCGGTCACAGGAGCTGAAGAACGGGGAGAGGTGAGTGTAAACAAACCTTCCCCATTCTTCACAGTGGCAGCTTCATTAATCGCGTGTTCCCTGATATAGGGAAACGCGATCAATGACTTCACATGTCCAGCCCCGCCCCCTACAGTTAGAAACACAGATGAGGTCACACTTAACCCCTACAGCGCCCCCTAGTGGTTAACTCCTAAACTGCAATTGTAATTTTCACAGTAATCAGTGCATTTTTATAGCACTTTTTGCTGTTAAAATGACAAGGGTCCCACCATATTAATAAAAATGCCATAAAACTATCCCCTATTTTGTAAACACTATGGGGTAGATTCACATAGATCAGCGGATCTTTTGATCTTTTTTATGATCCGCCTGCGCCAGTTTTTGAGGCAAGTGCTGTATTCAGAAAGCACTTGCCTCGTAAGTTGCCCTGGCGGATCGTAAATCCCCCGGCGGAATGAAAATTCCGCGGCTAGTGGGAGTTTACTATTTAAATCAGGCGCGTCCCCGCGCCGATCGTACTGCGCATGCGCCGCCGGCTAAATTTCCCAGCGTGCATTGCTTCAAATGACGTCGCAAGGACGTCAATGGTTTCGACGTTAACGCAATTTACGTATGGCCGTATCCGCGAACGACTTACGTAAACGACGTAAAAAATTCAAAACTCGACGCGGGAACGACGGCCATACTTAACATAGGATACGCCGCACTTACCCCGCATATAGCAGGGGTAACGATCCGCCGGAAAAAGCCGAACGCAAACAACGTAAAAAAAAAGCGACGGCCGGGCGTTTGTTTCTGAATCGGCGGTTCTCCTCATTTGCATATTTGTCGCGTATAATAACAGAAGCGCCACCTACCGGACGGCGGGAGATTGCAGCCTAAGATCCGACGGTGTAACTCACTTACACCAGTCGGCTCTAAGGGAGATCTATGCGGAACCTGATTCGAGGATTCAGCCGCATAGATCCGAGCGTCGGATCTCACAGATACGACGGCGTATCAGTAGATAAACCGTCGGATCTCTATGTGAATCTACCCCTTTAAATTTTGCCTGCGCCGTCGTATCTTAGGGTGCAATATTTACGCTGGCCGCTAGGTGGCCCTTCCATTGAGTTTGGCTTAGAATATGCAAATGAGTTGTTACGCCCATCACAGTAAAGCTACGCCGTTTCCGTAAGAGATACGCAGCGTAAAGATAAACATGCCCCCTAGGTGGCGTACTCAATGTTAAGTATGGCCGTCGTTCCCGCGTCTCAATTTGAAAATTTTACGTTGTTTGCGTAACTCGTCCGTGAATGGGGCTGGACGCCATTTACGTTCACGTCGAAACCAATGACGTCCTTGCGACGTCATTTGGAGCAATGCAGCCTGGGATATTTTACGAACGGCGCATGCGCAGTACGTTCGGCGCGGGAACGCGCTTAATTTAAATGCTCCACGCCCCCTACCTGGCTAATTTGAATTAGGCGGGCTTGAGCCGAGTGATTTACGCTACGCCGCCGCAACTTTACAGGCAAGTGCTTTGTGAATAAAGCACTTGCCTGATAAACCTGTGGCGGCGTAACGTAAATCAAATACGTTATGCCCGCCCAAAAACTGGGCAGGTCCTTAACCCGCATATTGGTCCGGGTCTTAAGTGGTTAAGTTGTATTCTGGCATTCGCGTTCACCTCTACAAGTAACCCATGTGCAGAAGGAACAGACAAACTCCATGCAGCCAATGCTGCTGGTGGGAATCAAACACCGGACCCCAGGCCTCTTTAACCTCCGAATTTATTCTCCTTCGGAAAAGGGCGCGGAGAGGAATTCTTGTCCCGCTAACTGCCTGAATCTGGGACGCCGGCTCCTTTTCACAACATTTTTATCAATTTGTAAATCTCCCTTTTAAACCTGCGTGGAAGTGTCTTCCAGTTCCTCGGGTTTCATTATCCTGGCTGATAACCGCTCTCGCCGTCCTCGCTGCCAGAATATCGCGCCTCGCTTCTGTTTTTAACATTGATTCCTAATGGGGCGGGGATGGAAAAATCTCCGGGACAGGGGAGGCTGGGAGCAGCGCCGGGGCGCTTAAAGGGGAACTGCCGTACGCTGTCTGCAAATTCCCATTCTGGGCTATGAAAGGTTCGTTCGCTGTGCGCACTATTGTGGCGGCGTGATGTAATTGCAACTTCCATGCACTGCGATACGTTGTTAGTACTCATTGCAGTGTTCCCTTTTATTTTTTTTCATTGCACGTGTAGCACTACCCCCGAAGGAGCTGCTGGTTTGTTTTGGGTGGCATATGTTACCTCGTGGCTCCTCCGCCATCTAGGGGTGTATGGTGAAAAATAGTAGTAATGGAATGTCCACAACAGGTGTCTCTTCTGTGCTCTTTGTTATTTTTGTTTATAGCGCAAAAAATAAAAATCGCAGAGGCGATCAAATACCACCAAAAGAAAGCTCTATTTGTGGGAAGAAAAGGACGCGAATTTTGTTTGGGAGCCGCGCCGCGTGACCGCGCAATTGTCTGTTAAAGCGACGCAGTGCCGAATTGTAAAAAAAACCCTTGGGTCATTTAGCAGCGTATTGGTCCGGTCCTTAAGTGGTTAAGAGGGTGCTCCTAATTTCAGCTTGTTACCTGTACGCCAGAAAACCAAAAATCTTACTGATTGATAGGGAATCAAATACTTATTTCACTCAATAAAATGCAAATCAATTTTTATAACCTTTTTGATGCGTTTTCTGGATATTTTTGTTGTTAGTCTGTCTCTCACTGATAAAATAAACATACCATTAAAAAACTGATAATTTCTTTGTCAGCGGGCAAATGTACAAAATCAGCAAGAGATAAAATGCTTTTTTTTCCCTCACTGTAAAAGTTTGGCTGTACTTTGAGTACCGTATTTATCGCGGTATAACGCGCTCCCCTAAAGTGACCCCCAATCCTGTGGAAAAAAAGTTATTTTTGTACTTACAGTTTTGGTGTCTTGCGCGGCCTCGTCGGGTTCCGGCGTCCTTCTGCGGTATCGGGTGTCCTTCTGCGGCTTCGGGTGTCCTTCTGCGGCGGGTCCGGTGTCCTTCTGCGGCATCGGGTGTCCTTCTGCGGCTTCGGGTGTCCTTCTGCGGCGGGTCCGGTGTCCTTCTGCGGCGGGTCCGGTGTCCTTCTGCGGCGGGTCCGGTGTCCTTCTGCGGCGGGTCCGGTGTCCTCTTCGGCGGGTCTGGCGTCCTCACGTCCTCCCCGCTCGTTTCCCGCGCCGAGTTTTGAATACTGCGCCAGCATATACCAAGAGCAGTACACTCGGAGAGGCTCGGCAACTGTCGCGCTCACGTCCTGTACGTCCAGGACGTGACCGCGGAAGAAGCCGAGACTGGCCGAATATACCCGAGTGTACTGCGCTGGGTATATGTCGGCGCAGTATTCAAAACGCGGCGCGGGAAAGCGGGTATCGGCGTATATGGCGCACCCACGATTTTGCCCTGATTTTCAGGGCAAAAAAGTGCGCGATATACGCCGATAAATACGGTATTTTGATGTACAGTTGTGCTCATAAGTTTACATACCCTGGCAGAATTTATGATTTCTTGGTTATTTTTCAGCATAGGTGTGCGCAGCCAATTTTATTAGGGTGTGCACCCCAAAGTACACCCACGTGTGTGTATATATAATATATATTTATGGCAGTACGGTAGTGGATGGTGTTAATAGCGCAGTGGACGATGTCGGTGGGGCAGAGATTGGTGAAAGTAATTTATTCTTATTATTTTTTATTATCACTTTTTTTACAATTTTATTTTTGTATTCTTTTTTACAATATCTAAATATTTTTTTTAGGAGCACCATTTGGCCTTGGTGAAATATCAGGGGTTTAAACCCCTGGCCCCTGATGTCTCACTTTTGAGACAGAGAAAGGGACTGAGCAGCCAAGCAACTGGGGGGAAAACGCCACAGCACAAGGTGATTAGGGTGTGCCCAGGCACACCTGGCACACCCTGTGCACACGCCTATGTTTTTCAGAGAATATGAATGACGACACAAACACTTTTCTGTCACTCATGGTTGGTGTTTTGGCTGAAGCCATTTATTATCAATCAACTGTGTTTACTCTTTTTATATCATAATGGCAACAGAAACTGCACAAATGACCCTGATCAAAAGTTTACATACCCCAGTACTTAAAGGGACACTAAACTCAGGATTGTTTTTGTTTTTAAAACAACAAACATGTTATACTTACCTCCACTGTGCAGTTCGTTTTGCACAGAGTGGCCCGGAAAGCTGTCTTCTGGGGTCCCTCGGCGGCTGTCTGGGCTCCTCCTCGCAAAAGCTTTCCCTCTTCATGCGAGGGCGCTTGCAAGGTGGAAAGCTTTTGTTGCGCGCTCCCGTGATACAGCGGCGGCCATAGCCGCCGACTGTATCACTCGGCTTCGCCCCCCGGCGTGCCGCGTCATCCGCTGTGATTGACAGCAGCGCCAGCCAATGGCTGCGCTGCTATAAATCCGCCCAGCCTAGCTAATCAACGGCCAGGCTGGGAACCGAAGAGGATGACGCGAACGCGCCCGGGAGTTTCGAACGGTCAGGTAAGTAAAACGGGGACTCGGGGGGGGGGGGGGGCGGTACTGTGAGATGGTATTTTTTACCTTAATGCATAGGATGCATTAAGGTAAAAAAGCTTTTACCTTTACAACCCCTTTAAAGCGGTGATTCACCCTAAAACTACTCTGTCCCATAGCATCCAGCATACTGGCGTCAGCGCCAGTATGCTGTTTTTTTTTTTTTTTAATCACTGTACTTACTGTTAAATGAAGAATTTTCTTTTCTTTCCACCGCGGGTGAATGGCGCGACTATGTCGCGTCACGCCTTTCCGAAAATAGCTGTTTTAGGACTCCGCTCTTTCTGGCGCTACACGGCGCCTGTGCACAGACCTAGGAGCTGACTGCGCAGGCGCCGTATATAGCCGAGTTCTATTTCGGCTTTTTTCGGAGGGCGTGACGCGCCATAGCCATAGGACTCGGCATGATGCGCCATAGCCATAGGACTCGGCTGTATACGGCGCCTGCGCAGTCAGCTCCTTGGTCTGTGCGCAGGCGCCGTATAGCGCCGGAAATACCCGAGTCCTAAATCGGCTATTTTCGGAAGGAGTGACGCGACATAGCCGCGCCATTCACCCGCGGTGGAAAGAGAAGAAAATTCTTCATTTAACAGTAAGTACAGCGATTAAAAAAAAAAAAACAGCATACTGGCGCTGACGCCAGTATGCTGGATGCTATGGGACAGAGTAGTTTTAGGGTGAACCACCGCTTTAATCCCGTGTATTGCACCCTTTAACATCAATGACAGGTTGAAGTGTTTTGTGGTATTTGTGGATGAGGCTCTTTATCTTCTCAGATGGTAAAGCTGCCCATTCCTCTTGGTAAAAAGCCTCCAGTTCCTGTAAATTCTTGGGCTGTCTTTCATGAACGGCATGTTTGAGATCTCCCCAGAGGGGCTCAATGATATTGAGGTCAGGAGACTGAGATGGCCACCCCAGAAACTTCACTATTCTGCTGTAGCCAATGACAGGTGGACTTGGCCTTGTGTTTTGGATCATTGTCATGTTGGAATGTCCAAGTACATCCCATGCGCAGCTTCATTGCTGATGAATGAAATGTTCCTCCAGTATTTTTTGATAACATTCTGCATTCACTTGCCATCAATTGTGACCAAATTTCCTGTGCCTTTGTAGCTCACACATCCCCAAAACATCAGCGATCCACCTCCGTGTTTCACAGTAGGGATGGTGCACCTTTCATCATAGGCCTTGTTGTCTCCTCTCCAAATGTAGTGTTTCTGGTTGTGGCCAAAAATGTTGGTCTCATCACTCCAAATGACTTTGTGGCAGAAGGTTTGAGTCTTGTCTCTGTGCTGTTTGGTGTATTGTAAGCATGGGCGTCCGCTCCATAGGGCAAGGGGGGTCGTTTGCCCCCCCCCCCTGGAATCGCCAGGGAGAGCCAGGAGCAGGGCCGAACTGGCCCTGGGGCCACTTCAAGCGGTGACTGCAGAGCTCCCCTCCTTCTGTCTTCCAGCGCTCATATCGTATGTCATGGAGCTGGGTCTGTGTGCAAGGTCACGCCCCCCTAGTTCGGCTCGTCTGATAGTCTTCTAGTGTTCCGCCTATCACACAAGCCAAACTAGGGGGGCGGGACCTTGCACACAGACCCAGCTCCGTGACAAACGATACGAGCGCCAGAGGACAGAGGATCGCCGTTTAATATTGTTTACCAGGCCTGTGCTTTGTTTGTTCCAACATCTGTTGCCACAGGTAACACTAGACTATTTTCTGATGTGTTTTTAGCAAGTTTGGAAACTCAGAGCAAACACAACACAGAGATGTAACCTACGGCAAAGTTTCCAGTTGTCCCTTATTTAGAGTGCCTGTCCCTCTTCTGGAATCAAATCCATTTGTCCCTCATTCCAAAAGGTTCCTCTTTTAGACCTGAAATAAATATACTGTCAATATAGTGTAGCGTTTCAGTCAAGGGAAAGGGGTGCTGTGTAATATAAAGGGGCACAGAGGTGCAGGGTGCAGTGTGATGTAAAGGGGTCCAGTGATGCAGGGTGCTGTGTAATGTAAAGGGGTCCAGTGATGCAGGGTGCTGTGTAATGTAAAGGGGTCCAGTGATGCAGGGTGCTGTGTAATGTAAAGGGGCACAGAGGTGCAGGGTGCTGTGTAATATAAAGGGGCACAGAGGTGCAGGGTGCAGTGTAATGTAAAGGGGTCCAGTGATGCAGGGTGCTGTGTAATGTAAAGGGGCACAGAGGTGCAGGGTGCTGTGTAATATAAAGGGGCACAGAGGTGCAGGGTGCTGTGTAATATAAAGGGGCACAGAGGTGCAGGGTGCAGTGTAATGTAAAGGGGTCCAGTGATGCAGGGTGCTGTGTAATGTAAAGGGGGCCAGTGATGCAGGGTGCTGTGTAATGTAAAGGGGTCCAGTGATGCAGGGTGCTGTGTAATGTAAAGGGCACAGAGGTGCAGGGTGCTGTGTAATATAAAGGGGCACAGAGGTGCAGGGTGCAGTGTAATGTAAAGGGGTCCAGTGATGCAGGGTGCTCTGCAATGTAAAGGTCCAATGCACAGTAATCAGTGCATTTTTATAGCACTTTTCGCTGTGAAAATTACAATGGTCCCAGAAATGTGTCAAAATTGTCCGATGTGTCCGCCATAATGTCGCAACCATGAAAATAAAATTGCTGATTGCCGCCATTAGTAGTAAAAAAATAAATATTAATAAAAATGCCATAAAACTATCCCCTATTTTGTAAACGCTATAAATTTTGCGCAAACCAATCGATAAACGCCTATTGCAATTTTTTTACCAAAAATATGTAGAAGAATACGTATCGGCCTAAACTGAGGAAAACTATTTTTTTTTATATATATATCTTTTTTTGGGGATATTTATTATAGCAAAAAGTAAAAAATATTGCTTTTTTTTTTTAAATTGTCGTTCTATTTTTGTTCATTGCGCAAAAAAAAAAACAAAAAAAAAAAACGCAGAGGTGATCAAATACCACCAAAAGAAAGCTCTATTTGTGGGGGAATAAAGGACGCCAATTTTGTTTGGGAGACACGTCGCACGACCCCGCGCAATTGTCAGTTTAAATCGACGCAGTGCCGAATCGCAAAAAGGGGCCAGGTCCCTAACCTGCACAATGGTCCGGGTCTTAAGTGGTTAAAGGCCTCTTTCTCTCGCAAGACAACGGGGGTATACGTCATCCTTTTGCCGAAGCCAACATGGCTGCCTAGATTCGCAGGGACTCGTAGATCCTCGGTCTCCGGAGAGCGGCAGGTTGCTCCAGCCTACGACACACAACGGCTCCCTTCTTTGAAGAATTGCCGGCGTGAGCTGTGCGACAGGTTCTCTTGTGACAGGTACTCCTTTTAGGCTGCTTAATGGAAAATGGTGACGGTTGCCAGAGGAATGGTGAGGTATTCCGTATAAACACTTTAAAAAATGTTCTGGTGACAGCAGACGGAGTCAGTATCAAAATATATTAGAGGTTATTTACTCACGCCGTGCTCTGAAAGAGATGCAGTGTTTCCCCCCTGGCTGGAGAACGCTGTCTCTCTTCTGTCTCATTTTTTTTTTGTGAATTTTATTTTATGGCTTTTTAATAGAATCGCTCCTTCCAGTGTAAACATCGCTAATTGGGGAGGACAGCAGGAAATGTTTGTCTGCCCCCCCCCCCCCCCCACCGTGAAGCTGCTGAGGGGGTTTGTATGTCATAGCAGGGCTGGACTGGGACGGAAATTTGGCCCTGGACTTCATCCAGACTGGCCCACTTTGACAGGTCTCTCCCATGGTGGCCTGACAACTCCTGCACCCCCCCCCCCCCCGCGACCCAAGCCCCCCCGCCCCCTTCATTAGCCACTAGCCATTCTACTTTATGAAAGTCTTGGGAGTAGGTGGACATGGCCTTCTGGCTTAGTCCACCTGCTCTCATGGGGTCTCCCTTCGGGGGAGCCTCACCGAGGAGGGTTCTGTCTCGGCAGTCCCTCCGAGGATGTTTGGCCATGTGGCTTCGGCTGCATGGGCCATAGTGGGGTCCTAGTGGTTTCGGCTGCTTGGACTCCAATAACTCTTTTCCCTGTCTGGAGCCTAACGCCCCGGGGGATCAGAGCTGGGTCCTTTGCGGAGGACCAATTGACGATGGCACCCATCGCAGTTTTTTGTGTTTCACTCTTTATGTGTGTGCACATTTTTTCCTGCACCGGTGAAGTTTTTGGTTGTGTTTTGCACGCCACAGGCTTTTCAAAAAAAAAAAAGAGTAGAATGGCTGGTACTGGTTCTCTTATAGGCAGTACCAGTGGGGAAGCTAGACATTGTTTCACCCGGGGCAAAGAATCATTTGGGTGCCCCCCCACCATGGGACAAGATTAGGCAGAAGTGAGAAACTCCCAGGCCATAGCTGTTGAGTCAGCTGTCTGTCCCCTCCCCCATGCTCCTCTGTCATCCCTTGCTTCTTTGTTCCCCCCAGGGAGAGACAGGAGTGGAAGGGGGGCGGCGGTCCACTGTCACTGAAGGCGGCCCACTGAGCCATCGGCCCACCGGGAAACTCCCTGTAGTCACAATGGCCAGTCCATCCCTGTGTCATAGAGAGTTACTTAGATCTATTTATTGTCTATCGCCTGACTTTATTAAAGGGGGTCTCGCATGTTAAAGCTAAACTCTAAGCAGCTATAAAAGACACAAAGTAATGGAGTTCAGTATTCATTAATACATCCTTCAATTTTTTTTTTATTTTAAATGTAAGCCGGGATCTCTGAATTGGTTTCAGCCTCTGCTTCTCCTTTTACCATATAGGCAGGGCCATTTGGACAAATTAATGCATTCCCAGTTACCATTAGCAAGCCTCTTGCCCTTCATGGCATTATTGTGTGTAGCCCCCTTGTCCTAAATGGGGGCTACTATGTCAATTTAGTTTTTGGCTGGGCTGCAGTTATCTAAGACTGATTGTATAGTTTTTCACCTTAAAGAGGTGGTTCACCCTAAATATAAGCCCTCCCATGTGATCCAGCATACTGGCGTCAGCGCCAGTATGCTGTTTTTTTTTTTTTAAGCCATCACTTACAGTATTATGTTAAATTTTAATCTCTTACCCCCGTGGTGGACGGCGCCAGTATAGCGCGTCACATCTTTCGAAAATACCCGATAAGGACTCGGGTAATCTCGGCGAAAATGCGGCGCCTGCGCACAGACCTAGTAGCTGACTGCGCAGGCGCCGTATTTCTCCGAGTCCTACGGCTATGGCGCGTCACGCCCTCCGAAAAACGCCGAAATAGGACTCGGAGAAATACGGCGCCTGCGCAGTCAGCTCCTAGGTCTGTGCGCAGGCACCGCATTTTCGCCGAGATTACCCGAGTCCTTATCGGGTATTTACCTAAGATGTGATGCGCTATACCAGAGCCGTCCACCGCGGGGAAAGAAATTAAAAGTCAGCATAATACAGTAAGTGGGGGATTTAAAAAAACAAAAAACAGCATACTGGCGCTGACGCCAGTATGCTGGATCACATGGGAGAGCTTATATTTAGGGTGAACCTCCGCTTTAAGTTGGCTTGTAACTTTTCACTGTCCCCAGTAGAGGTCAATGGCATCACTGGTCACATTATGAGATTTCACAAACAAAACGAAGTTATCAATATTTATAATTTTCTTCAGCCAATCCAGTAGGAGGTTTTATGTCACTAGTGCATGCTGGGTGAGGAAATAAATATTTGGGACATGTGCTTCGGGCAAAGGCCTGAGGATGTGCTAAAGGTGGGTGCCACACTGGACGAAGAAGACCCAGAACCAATGGCGTCTGCCCCATAAATACCCTCCCCCAGTATGCACAGCGAGTCTCAACCCCCCTGATTGGCTGCTTGGTAAGAGCACCCAAAACTTGACTCCACTGCTGCCATCTACTGCACTGGGGTGGGAAGAACACACCCAGCACCACAGAATGAGCCCACAGCACAGGCAAGCTGAGACAGAGACCCAATTTAAATATTTTAACCAGATCAGAGTTTAACTACACTCCGACCCCCCTCTAAATTTAAATAGCACCAGTACTTTGAAGTAACCAGGCGCTACATAAAGTTACAAAAACATTTTCTGATTCTGATATTTTAGAAAATAATTCCAGGAAATTTAAAACTGTCCTTCAAGGGCGTTGCTAGGTGGCAAAAAGACCAGGGGCTTCAGCCCGAAGTCCAAGGTCGGAAGGCAGGCAGGTGGGGGGCAGGCTTTTTTTTTGGCTGGGCCGTGACCTACCGACCCTACATACATTGACGGTAGTGACCTACATACACTGGCCTGCATACACTGACCTTCTGACCTACATAAACTGACGTAGTGAAGTACATACACCGACGGTAGTGACCTACATACACTGACCTACATACATTACGTAGTGACCTACACTACATACTGACTGGTAGTGACCTACACACTGACATACATCATGAAGTAGTGACCTACCTACACTGACGGTAGTGACCTACATACACTGACTGTAGTGACCTACATACACTGGACCTACATACACTGACGGTAGTGACCTACATACACTGACCTACCCGACCTACATTACACTGACGGTAGTGACCTACATACACTGGCCTGCATACACTGACCTACTTGACCTACATACACTGGACGGTAGTGGGCCTACATACACTGACTGTAGTTACAACACACACAATCTTACATGACCACACTGACCTACATACACTGACGGTAGTGGCCTACATACACTGACTTAGTGACCTACATACACTGACCTTATACCACTGACGGTAGTGAAGTACATACACCGATGGTAGTGACCTCATACACTGACCTTACATAAACTGACGGTAGTGACCTACATTACACTGACGGTAGTAACTATACTGTATACACTGACTACCTGATTTACATACACTGACAATAGTGACCTATATACCACTGACCTACCTACACTAAAATACCTGTACTGACATTAACATACACTGTCTGACCTACCTCAGCTCAGGCGTGGTGTGCAGTGTCACACAGCAGGCCGTCGGTCATTTCATCAGTCATCAGAGGAGGAGCTAAGGAAGAGAGGAGAGCTGAGGAGGAGAGGAGAGCCGAGGAGGGGAGGATAGCCGAGGAGAGGAGGGGAGGGCAGGAGAGGAGAGCCGCCCGCCCGAGCACCGAGTGAGGATAGG